>JAACYV020162222.1:0-23504 GCA_009936425.2 Chrysaora fuscescens | reverse complement strand
TCAAATCCTAGTTCATTGATCAAATTTTCCAGAAGGACATCACAGTTCCTGAGAGAACGAGGGCCAGGGTATGTATGCTACAGTAAGGTTTGACCAACTTGGGTTGGAAAGTCTTATCTCCCTAAGTGCCCCTTAGCCATAATAAGTGAATTTAGTTGATGAAATTTTTTCAACTCATTCTACTCAATCTACCTACTAGTTGCATAGCGTAGAGGCATCGGATTCGCAGTGCTTTAATTGGTTGGTAAGATTTAAAGATAAAGGCAGGGTTTGCTTATTGCTATAAAAGTGGCACCAATTTTGTGTAACAGCTCAATAAACATGGTAAACACGCAAATGTTTTTCCTTTGGAGGATAATACATGGTTTTTCATATTCTGCTTTCCATAGCTAACATACCTTACCATCTATATGGCTGAGGGCCTCTCACTGCGGAGGGGCCTTTTTTGCTCTCCTAACGCCACCATAGTCATGACGCCACTAAGAGAAGCTACATCATCATTTCGAAATTTCAACAAAAAATGTCAAAAAATATCTCCCGCCTCCTTGTCAAACATGAAGATTTCTATTCACGCAAACACATCAATCCTTATCTTAGTGTTGAAATATTTGATATATATACCTTGAATGGGACATAAAATATTGAGCAATCATGGGGTTTCTTGGACAATTGGTGAAGTGTCCAATGATTAAACCTTTATATAGTATGTCCCAAGGACGTTATCAATACCTATGAAAACCTCGTGTGCCTTGAAAAGATACAAAAAAATCCTTTGGAAATGTCTATGTAAAAAATAGAGATTTTGAGAATGTAAAATTGTCTAGTGAATTACCAGAGGAATATTTTGGAATAAAGAATATTTACGGACAGTGAGAGGAAGGGGAGCTCCTTGTAACTGTTTTCGTTGACGCATCATGTTATGTTGCAAATTAATGACGTAGATAACCCAACTGCATCCTACTCAATACTTGACTAATTCTAATTCTGGCTGACTTCTTTCGAAATTTCCGGTGGCCTGCGTCATAAAAAGGTGCTTAGAACAGACAAATACGTAAACCTTGTTTCGCAGTTGCGTAGACTAGCTATTGTTCGTCTTTCTGCCTCCATTTTGTGATGAAAAGCTTTGAAATTGTGCTCTACCTAAATATCACCTTAATATATGACAAACACGAATGAGGGGTAAATCACCTCTGAAAAATACTATTATTTATTGAAATTTTTCAGGAAATTTTTCCCAAAATAGAAAGATTTTTGAGATCGTACGCACTGCACTGGTATGAAGCCTAGCTGCCTCAAGCAAAGCAAAGAAAAAACCAAAATCATTTTCATTGCATTTTTAAATGGCAAGATTGTAGCCTATAACAAGATAATTGCACAAGCAAATAGATGATTGGAAATAAAGATAAACGAAATTGGTTTATTAAATGATCTTTAGCAAAAATTTTATATAGCTAGTCATTATGCTATAGACAACCGAAGCTTTGGGACTATTTTACTTAACTAAAGATGTTCAATTTTAACTTTACTCTTTCGTTAACCAAAACGAATCCAAAACTTTTCGATCTCCATTTCTGATCCACTTAAACTGTAAAGCTGTTGAGTTGGCAACATGAACGCGACCATACCCATGGTCAGCAATTCTTCGCACAGACCATTTTTCATCATTGAACCACCCTTCTGCGTCAAGGCCAGCTCCCGCAGTGCCAGCAACGATGTGAACTATTCCATCCTTTGTGCACTTCTGTTTATAAACCTTGCATGTTCGCTCGTAGCTGTGGTAATGCGCCCAGAAGGCCATGTCGACTTTGTATTTGTATAACACGTCCTCGAAAGCACTTTTCATGTTATTTGATACGACGTAGTCAACTGAAAATTTAATACAAGTGAAAATACACAGACTTACACAGAAGAAACTAGCTAGCAAGAAACACGAATTTGAATACATGAGATCAATCTTGTAAATCTAAACCTATCTTGCTAAAAACGACAGAAACTTTATTAAGAAGTATGTATGATAAATATTAAGAATTAAATTATCTGGTTTAATACCTTTTTAGTTTATTATATTTTGAAAGGTTGAAGAGAACTATAATATATACAGGGTAAACAAACGGGTAAAGGAAACAAGATGGAAGAGCTTGAAAAAGGAGAATATGAAGAGAACAGCAAAAGGAATAGAAGAAGACAAAAAAAACAAACAAACATAATCAAAAGAAGAATTGAAGAGTAGAAAAAGATGAGAAAGGAAACTAAGAATATGGAGCAGAAGATGACAAGAGTAAGAAAAACAGGGAAAAGGAACAGACAAAGGTAGGAGAGAACCAAGGGAGAGAAAAAGGGACGAACAAGAAGAACAAGTAGAGAAATAGAATCGAACGAGGAATCGAGGAGTAGAAGAAGATGACCAAGGAAACAAAGAATATACAGCAGAAGAAGACAAGAGTAATACAAATAGGAACCAAATTCCGACAAAAAAATTTAGAATGCTTTGAGCAAAGAGAAAACTAAGAAAACACAAGGAAAATATAGACGACGATTAGGAAAACAGATCATATGAAGAGAAATATGTTATATTGAGGGGAATCAATGGGGAAAGAAAAGTAACAAAAATAACTACTAAAATAATAGCACTTAGAGAATAATGAAATAATTAACTTACGCCAAATCATGGCACTTGAGTACATAGCTCTGTGTCCTCCAAAAATGATCCATGGTGTAATTTTTCTGTCAACCTTCTTCAAATCATTCTCCAGCCATAAATACTGTCTGCTGCCAGGTTCAAAATTGTGCTCTGTACTCATCATAATATAGTGGACCATCCCATAATCAAAACTGTACCTGAATTTGTAAAATACACACATAAGAGCAGACGAAATAAAAGTTGCACTTCGTATGCGAACCGCGAGCCCCGGAGTAGTGAGTGTTTCAAGCAGCATCAAGGCTAAAACCAATAGGGGGGGTGGGGGGCGGGGGTGGACTGCTGTTTGTTAGCACATTCGGTATACTTGCTGGATAAAAAATTAGTCAATACTCGTCAGATGTTTTAAAATACTCAACACACTGTCAATTTATTGCAGCGGCCCTAGGCAGTTTTTGCAAAGTTCGCATGCTTCCATCATATCTTGAAAACTACAAAAACAATTTAGGTTGTTGCCAGTGGTCTTAGAATCCTCGGTTGATATAGGAAACCCAACCTTCGGCTGAAAAAATGCCAACTCTTGAAAGCCTCTACTGAGGGGCAATTCATTCCCGAAAATCTGTTTGCGATTAAAAATCACAGGAAATTATTTCTTGATTATTTTTGATTTTTTTTATGATTATTTTGATTAATTTTCTATTATTTTGAATTTTTGATTAGTTTTTAATGAAATGTTTTTTGGATTTTTTGATTTATTGCTGATTATTTTTTGATTTGTTTTTCGTACGTGATCATCATCAGTGAATCGCCCCTTTACAAAAGATGTTTAACTAGTTTAATAAAGATGGTAAAAAATATCATTTTGTAACTTACCACCATAGTTTATTCCCATTATCTGGCATGTGGAATCTCTTATACATAGGAACACCACATTCTCCACCAGAGTCATCAACGTAATTACCCCAAAGAGGATGGAAGCCCTCTGCTGGTGCCCCACTGGGGTCTTTGGCCCCACCAGTTAAGTGATCTTGTTCATGGTTTCCTATTCCAACCATATATGGAACAAGGGTAGAATAGGGTTGGATTATCGCATGCCACTGCTCCCAAAGGTATGCCTGGAAGATAAAATAGTACATAATATTCAAATTCAAGGTTGGTGAATAAATAATGAACAGCACTTAAATAAAACAATTAAGATGACAGTATATGACATTTACATATAATAAAACAGTAAATCACATACCGTAAATCCTCGAATTAGCCTCCTGGGGGCTTATTCATTTTTGATTATTTTGGAGGGGGCTTATTCGAGGGGGGCTTATTCAAGGGGGGGCTTTAACGAGGGGGGAGGCTTACAAAATTATTCATAAAATCATCATCATTCATTATGCATTTTGTGATTCATCATCGACCGAAAGAGTGATTTTCTGTAATAGTACAAATATGGACTCAAAAGGCTAAAATCAACATGTCAGGGGTGGGGGGTTATTCGAGGGGGGGGCTTATTAACAATTTCTCGCTCTAGGATGGGGGCTAATTCGAGGGGAGGGCTAATTCGAGGAGGGCGGGCCAATATGAGGATTTACGGTAACCGCTAATAGGATAATAGCATTGAGTAATAGATTTGCAAGTGACCGCTGACATTCGCCTAGATACATTTTAAACCAGCTTTTTGTCCCTGGCAATGAAAAAAACATATTGCTGTCGTTTTTGTTGTGTTGTGGTGTTCCTGCCCTTTTATTTTATCATCGTTCTTCACTGCAAGCATTTTTTGGATCCAACAAACGTTGCTTGGTATAGTGGTTTTTCCTTGCTTTTATATTAAAACAAACATACGCTGGTTTTCACAGATTTTTGCCAAGAGACCATCGCTTAGAGGCAATCTTCATGCAATAAAGACACACGATCCTAGATTATTTGTAGCTCTGAACGTCAAATTTGCCCATTGTGAGCACATAAAACAATGGGGACACAAGAAGACATTAACACTGCCTCGGTATAACTATATACAAAACGTTTTGTGCAAGATTTTCGTAGAATTTTCTGAACAGTCATTCATCAAGGAGCCATTAATCAAACAATTTAAATGGCGTCAGCGTTTTTTCACCTAGCCACAGAACTTTTTACGAAAAAGATGGAAACTGTAATTAAGAACAAGAAAAAATAACTATATCAGCGAAGTTTGTTACAGAAGGACGATGTGCATGTTCACTTTGTTTATTTTTTCTTGTCCGAATAAACGCAACGCAAAAACATTATGATGTCCCTTAAAGCCTGAGGTCCTTAAGCAAATCACCCTCCTGCTCCTCTCTCAGAAGATCTGAATTACAGAAGCTAGCTAATGAAAAGTATAGATTTTCACCTAAACTTGAAATCTCAAAGAATTGCTTTAAATGGTGTCAACCTACCCTGCCTTCAGCATAGGATATATCACCAATATGATAGATCATCTTGATATGGTTCGGCTCTAACTCCTGTAAGATGTTCTTTGCCATAACACCAGCAGCAGGAAATGCTCCCATGTCTCCATACACAATAAACGTGTATGGGGTAAAATCTCCAGCAGGTATTGCAGTGGTGAAGTTATAAATTGGACTCATAGCCTAAAGAAATCAAGTTCAAAGAATATCATGCAAGTTCCAATACGTTGAATGTTAAATCATGTTATATTCTCTCATGCCGCCACTGTCCTCACTATAGTGAATCGATGTAGCAATGATGAAACATTATCATGACCAACCTAAACTAGTAAATGTAAGATATTTGATAGAAAAAAAGACAAGAGCTATTAACTGCCCTGTAAACCCCACATATACATAACAGCATTAAATCTGTATCAATTATAGGATTTTCTAGTTACTTTAGCAGTCGTTATGCTACTGTATGCACCTTAGCAGAGCCAAATGAGTAGAAATATCTTTTTCCAGGGAGGAGATCTTTAAGAAGAACGTCATGCATGTACCCGGGGTTCCAGAATCCCGTTGTAGCAGCAGGAGCAGCACACATTTCACTTCCAGCATATGTTGAGCTCGATCCATGCTCTATTCTGTCAAGGTGGTCTTTGGAGGTACCATACTTTGTAAACACAGGACCATCTGACAAATAAAAAATAATTTTGTATATTGTATAATTGTAAGTACTCATAACAACAGGAGATGAGTGTGTAGCTTCCCATCTTAAGTAAAAAAATCTAGATTACCTGAATAATAAGAACTTAAAACCCAATAAATGTTACACTCAAATTTAGCATCAACCAAGTGCTGATGATGCCCCCTTCTGAATGAAAAGTACAAATAAAAGATTCTATAAAATTGCATTTAGTTCAAGCAAATAGAAGTCATGGATCTGTAAGGCATGGCACCAAAATTTCAGTAGAAGGGGTTGGCAGAATAGTTGACCACAAAGAGTGATATCACAATTGACAGGTCTAAAAATCTTCAATTTCAACATGGATAGAAATAGAAAAATGTGAATTTTCCCAGATTTCCAACGGGGTTGAAGCTACCATATGGATCTGTTACAATTATAAAACCAAACCCACATTGAAAAGAATAGCAATTCTTGGCAAGACTGCAGGTGTGCGAATTAGAACAATAGAGGTCTATTTTTCAAAGTGTGCAGTTTTTGTGTTGAAGTGCGATACTTTTCAATGAGGAAAAACCTTCATTACCATATCCAGATGTCCACATAACTCTCATCTGTGATGCATCCCCTGTCAGCATCAGTCTTCCTTGGAGTGCTGCATTGGCACCATCCTGAAATGTGACAGGAGCACTTCTTGCAACAAGCTCTGTCACAGTGGCTTTCCTGTAATAACGAAACTCACATTCAGTTCTCATATTGAAAATGGTCACTTCTGTACTACCATAACCTTTGTTCCATGTCAAGGAAGATACCTGTGCAGCTACAAGGTAGTCTAGGTAATGCTCAGCAGTGTCATTTTTTGGACAGTAGAAGCCAATCCAGTCTTTATTGGATGGATCTAAGACTCCTTTCCATGACATAAGCACTTTCCCTCCATTTGAGATGCCTTTAGATGGCACCACTTCGATGGAAGCAGGTAGCTCAACTCTGGATAAATCATTTGCGACAGGAAGCTCTATATCTTTACCATAGAGATCACTTGAGCGATCGACATATGTTTGATCTTCATTCAATCTCTGAAAGTATGTTAAGGTTGGATGACGAATTTTTGTTAACTGCCATTTTTTCTCACCATCGCGTCCTGAGAATATCTTGGCACTGGATGAGCGGTATTTTTCTAGTTTGTAAGCATCACTGCTCCATAAACATATCGCAAGAAATACGAGAAGTGGTCTTTTGGAAAGGTTACCAGCGTTGATGGTGCTCATTTTCTTGTATCGATTCAAGAAGTTTGGAAATGAAATTTCCAGCACTTTAATATTCTAGTTTGCTTCTGCCTCGGCCGCCCGGTCTTGATATCTAGCCAACAGAAGCTGCATTTGAACGGTGTGCTGCAACCTGTGCCAAAAACCAGAAGAAATGCCATTGTTTTTGTCTGGCATCTCGTGATTTTGTCGTGCTGCGAACAAAAAGCTTGTTGATTGACTAAAAACTTGTTCAATCTCCTTCCTCACTTCCTTCTTTTTAACCATTTGTTGTTGTTAGCTTTATTGATGTTGCTGTTGTTGTTTCATGTAAACGAGGCTCGCTTTCACACGAGCAGCGCCAGGGAGGAAAATCAAATGAGCGGAAAATGGATGACCAGGTCAGGGTTAAACTTTTTCTGTTTTCCTAAGCAGTTATTTATTATAATTCCTTAAAAAATTATCGTATCTGTGAATTTATTACGTTTAGAGTATAATTTAGTTTGCTTATATTCGTCTTTTCTCCCAAAGGAAATATCTCAGCTGGAACTTTACTGCAAGCAATTGTATGAGTCACCCGACCCCACTGTGAGGGGTATTGCAGAAAAAGCACTTATATTGTTTGCAAATTCTCCAGATTGCCTCAGAAAATGCCAGTACTTGCTAGAAAGAGGGGCTGTAAGTATCTGTGTTTGCTTAATATTTTCTGAGGTCTGTTTTCATCAGTCTGTTTAAGCAGACTCGTCTGACCACAGAAATTGGCTCTCTTGCTGATTAAGGTGATGCCAAATGTCAGCTAAGCCATACAGCAAATATGTACTGGAATCTCCTCAGAAATCCAAAAATCCAAGTCCCTTAAGTTCTAATGACTTCAACTTGGTGGATGACATTCCCTTGACTGCAAAGTTTGCATATGATGCAGAAACTGTGAGGAACAGTAGATAATTCACCAAATCCATGCAAGATTTTAATACAGTCTTAACCTGGATATAACATATAAGTCCATTAAGTTGACATTCTGGGGAATTCCGAGTGTTGGATTGTCTAATTGTCCGCCTGTCATATCTCCATTAGGATATTTTTAGCTTGGGAGCTCCGGGGATGGACTGGGCTGGACATCTTCACCCTAATCTCTCCACTCCATTCTCCACTCCACCTAATCTCCACCCCATTAAAGGTTTACCTTTTCCCCTCCATTCTGCCCAGAAGTAATCATTCGACTGTCTTATTCCTTCCACTAAGCCATGGATGACACTGCCTCTGGGCTTATGTCAGGCGTAATGCTCTAAAAGTTGTTGATTTGACTCAACAGAGAATTGAGCACACAACCCTCCTAAATTTGAGGCAATCTTTCTACCACACCAAGAGTCTGTGCTGGAAACATTCTCATGTATTGCTATGATATGATATGAAATAAAATGATAGTCCAGTCTTGCAGGCATCACCTGTCATAGAATGAACTGGTATAAGTTAGATATTGAAATTTGCATTCAATTCTTTTTTTAGTCCTCCTACTCGCAATTACTAGCTGCTTCAACTCTTTCAAAATTGGTTGCAAAGGCATCTTCTGTATTACCAGTTGAGGAGCGAATTTACTTGCGTAAGTTCATGTGATATATTAACAATTTTGTTAAGGCATAAGAAATAAGATAATCTTGTAGTGAATGGTTTTTATTGTAGTTATATTATTTTTATATAATATTATCATTTTATTCATCTTTTTATTTATTAAATGTTGATTATACAGACCTGGCCGTTTAAGGCAGGCAATCACCCTCGCAGGCCTCCACGCCCGGCTTCATTTACACCAGACATCAATTTTTATTTTGAAGGCCACTTTAAAATGTTACTTGACTAATATTCCGAACACGTGAACTGAATGATTTCATATGCAAAAATATAACATATGCTCTTATTGACGATTTTCAATAGACTGAAAATCACCCGCCTGACCTTACCGAGGAGAATGGTCGACCGCTCTGCTGAAAGGCTCATGGCTAGGCCTGATTATAATATATACAGGTTATAATTAAATTATATGTTATGGTGTATTTTGTTGAATCTGATAATTATTACTTTCTTTTGCAGGAAATTATATCCTCAACTATCTAATAACAAGACCAAAACTTGCTCCATTTGTTGTGCAAGGTTTATCTCAGGTATTTTATATCTAAAGTAAATATTAAATTTTGCAATTGCAAGGCTAGTTTTTGTAAGTTCTGAATCTGTGCTTGTATATTTGCAATAATTCTGTTAGCCTTTAAAGCTTCTTTATTGCCTTCAATCTTTATCATATTTAATTTTGTCAATTCCTCAGCTCCTTGCAAAGTTAACCAAATTTGGATGGTTTAACACTCAGAATGACAGACATGTATTTAGAAGTATCACGGATGATATTGGTCAATTTTTCCAAGGATCTATTGAGCATTGCATCATCGGCATTAAGGTTCTAGCAGAACTGGTATCCCTTATTAATCAGGTAATGTTTGAAAAATCTGTTGTGCTGAAACTAGGAAGATTAAAGGATTCAAGTTGACTGAGTGGTTTATTGTCCCAAGTTGAAGATCTTTCTTTGGTCTTTTTCTGTCCATCTGTATGTGACCACTTAACATAACTGTGTCCGTTATGGCACAGAGCTGGCAATTACTTCATGGTAATTTGGAATTTTGTAACTGTCCTGGGCTATAGCTAAAACCCAAAACCTGCAGGAATTGTGCTTTACTTTACTTGCTTTAGTATAGTTAGGCTCTATCTTAGTTGCTATGAATATTCTATACTGTTTGATTATTTTTGCCTACAAATACCGGACAAACTACTGGCAGAACAAATTGCTAAGAGGTGAAAGGACCTAAACCTTTGTGGATTTTAGGTATTATTGCAGACATTGAATTGTAGTTTCTAGGTTCAAATTTAACTTTTGTTGATTTGCAACTAACTAGAAAATCTCTTCTTTGCAGACAGAAACAAATATATCCATCTCTAAGTATAGAAAAGTAAGTACTAAATCTTTTTGTTATAAATCAATGTAAATTGTGGACCATCCGGAGAGATCCTGACAAGATATATGTTATAAATTCTTCTGTCTTAATAGGTTTTTATGATACCCTCTTCTATCTTTATTCATTCTTCTGTTGATTTTTATAAATAAATTTCGTTTTCAACTCAACAAATATCAAATTGTTTATGAATTTGATGATTTTTTAGCATATATTTCATGCTGCATTTCTCATGACAAGGATCAAGCTTGGGTCTCTTATTTTTCATACTGTACACCAAATAGACACTTAAATGAGACTAGCATTGATCAGTATTATAAAGCCAGTTATAACAACTGGTTTAACCATTTATGAGTCCCTCATCGAACTGAGATTATAAATACATGTTTTTGAGTGCTTCGTTTTCATTGCAGATCTCAGCATCTTTTCGAGATGAAGCATTATACGACATATTTACTTTAAGCTTGAACATGTTGAAGCAGGTAATTCTTTTTGTCATGGAAGACTAGCTTCACGACCCGTAAATTAAACTCTTCACTAGAATAACTATATCTAACTCAGCTGCAATTACGACTCAACTTTTGGGGTCTGCTATCGGACAAGAACTGCAGCCTCACTATGATTCCAGTGGGCCTCAAACTTTAATCAATGGCTAACAAGAAATGCTCATTAATGCCTAACCAGATGTGATAATTTATGATTTTGAAACACAATCAGGCAACACGAATGTAACCACGAATTCGAAAGCGATATATTAATCACGACTTTATATTGTACGACAGTTAGACGATTCAAAGATGATTTAGACAGTTTTAAAATATTGAATTTTAAGATCACTATAGCCGCTGAAACGTTCATTATCATCAGTTTGTGACTGTGTAAATTTTGAAATATTCTTAATCTAGCAAGGTATGTTCGGCTTTGAATGGTTTGACAATTCTAAAAATATCACGCCTGGGTAAAACTATAATTTCTTTTCCGTACAGATAACGAACAAAAGAATCGACTTCCAAGATCAAGATCAAGTAAGCTTGCTCTAGTTATGTCAGGGCTTTCAGTGGAGAGCGCGCGATAGCGCGGGAGCGCGCAGGCACTCGCCTTTGGTTTCATTCGTGAGCGACGCGTCCAGTCAGGACAAAAACAGACAGTGATATTGGCGAAATCGAGGAATTGGCCTTTTTAAAGCGGAAGTTGAACTTGAGTACACAACCCGGAATATTGACACGATGCGAGTCGATTGTTTTATTAGTCCTTGATCCCGTTATCATCCCAAATTGAGTGCTTAGCTACAAGAAATAAAATGAAAACAATTTATAGTCCTTTGAAACCACGTAATATTTAGCAGATTGGCTTCATTTCGCATTTAACATAATCTTGAGGGTAAGGCTTGCTTATCAAAAATAAAAGAAAACTGTTGCTGAGTTCAGTATTTCAATAAAAAAACGTTTTTTTACAAATAATTTGATTCGCGCGCCCCACTGTGATCACGCGAGTTATTTGTGGCGCGCCTTAATTTCTGAACGTGAAAGCCCTGTTATGTTACTGTATTATTATCGAAAATTATTATCTGTATTTTATGAACGATAAATAGATAAACGTGATTGCCGGATACACTCTTTAGCTACTAAGGATCTCTTCAACGACAAGCTTTTTTGAGATTTTTTTGTTATGTGTTTCTTGAAGTTTACGATTACATATTTCGATGCTTGAGGCTCTATGCTTTAAGGAAGAACAAATGAAAGAGTTTGCATGGCCGAAATAGGTTTATTAAAGGCGAGGAGAACTTGTGGCGGGAAGAGATCGAGGCACGTTCTTTAATCTAGCCGGTAGCAATAAGGAAAATTCTTGAAAATGACCGACAACAAGCAGCGACAAGCAAGGTTTAAAGGCATTACTGTATTGATCCCTATTTTCGTGGCTACAAAATTCTTGCATCACAGACCAAATGTTGCAACCAAATATATATAAATGCTTAAGAAATGTTCTGCATTGCTGATTGGTTGGCAGATTGCGAGACATTAACTTGTGTTAGAGTCCATGATGCGCATAAATTTTATTGCAATGAAATATCATAGGAGCAGACTGCCTTTAAAGAAATATAGTCGAATAGTTGAAATTACTAATTAGAATTTGCTGATTTTGTAGACATCCATGATCAAAGAGTTACTCCAACTTGTAAAGAACTGCCTTGCTTACGATTTCATTGGAACTTCATTCGACGAATCAACTGACGATATGGGAACAGTACATGTTCCAACACTCTGGAAGCAGTGTAAGTTACTTATCATAGATATTATGATCATAGGGGTAATGTCCTACTGGGCTACAGCCCCAAAAACGTTGGAAAAATTTGCAAAAATTGGTCATATTCGGGCTGAAAATCAGCCTAAAGTCGGGCAAATTTCTAATAAACTATGGATTTTTTATTGGGCAGCCCCCCTTAACTTCAATGTTATTCTGAACTTAATGATGTTCCCTTCAGCACATCTGTGTGCCACTGTAAACAAGTTGCCAGTATGAGGTCATTAACTTCTTTATTGTTATTGCTATGACTGCGAACCGAATATAATAAAATTATATAAATGGCAGGTTCTATAAATGTCCCATCAAGGTTTGCTCCCTTTAATCATCAATATTTATAGAGTGATCAATGAAGCAGTAAAAAATTGTTTTCTTTCAGTATTTCTGGACTCAAGCAACATTCATCTTTTTTTGGACTTATATCAAGCAATCCCCCAGAGCATTTCTTCAATGGTAAGGGGAGCAATATGTTCCGCCCTTAGATTTTGTTACTTTCTCTAATGTCTAAAAGATACACCACTTAGTTTAGTTATGCCTTTCAATCTTGTCTCCTTTTAGAAAATCTTGATTCAATTAAGGCACGGAAAATGGCTTCTTTCAATTTGGACCAAGCTTTTTAATATACATTGTAACTTGTGCCTGAGACTTAAGTTACGACTGGACTGGTCAAGGTCCTCTAGACCGGTGCAAAATGAATTTTAATTGGATTTTCTTCTGTTTAGGCTGTAGAATGTTATCTCATTAGTTGCCTCCTTTACTGGAGACTGCTCTCTGAAACAACTTGAACTGTCGGTAATAGAATTAGGAGGATCACTGTTAGGATAAGAAGCAAACAAAATCTTCAAGCAACCTTTGTTTCGAGCATCTATATTACTGGAATAAACCTTTTTTTATTGAAAGTTACCAATGCATAGTAGAAATGTTGTCTTAATTTTTTCTCTGCTTTTTAGGCAATGAGCTGTTACGTTCAATTAGCATCAGTTAGAAGATCATTGTTTGACGTTACAGAAAGATCGAAGTATTTGCAAGAACTTGTCAATGGTGCAAAGCGAATATTAGAATCACCACAGGTACTTCCTTGATATTAATCCATAAAAAACTTTAAGTTTGAAAATTTGACATTTGAACTGTGAAGTGTGTACTTTGAACTGTGAACTTTTGACTCTAAGCGTTGACGATGAACGGAATTGCGGACTGTGGAATGTAGACGGAGACTCGGGACTAGGTTAACCATGGACTTTTAACTGTAGACTATGAACTATAAATTGGAAGAAAACTGAAACGTGGATTGTAAATTATGAAGGTATCTGTGTACTGCTCTGTGTTATCTCCTAGAGTTTTATTCTCTCTATTGAAAAATTGAAACATAATGGAATTTAACATTTTATTTGTTTTATTTTTAGTCGCTAGAAGAACCAGACAATTATCACGAATTCTGCCGTCTGCTTGCACGAATAAAATCAAATTACCAGCTGGGTGAAATCATCAAGACAGATGATTATAGAGAGTTTATAGGAATGATAGCAAAGCTTAGCGTTACAAGTCTAAGAGTAAATATATATTATTTTTCATCGAAATCTGATTTGATATCTTGATATACATTTGAAATCTGATACCTTCATATTTTTGGTCATTTTTTCGCTGCTTAGTCAGATATGGTATATAAAAAAGCATGGTATGGTACACAATATAGTATATTATGACAGTAGTACAGTACAGTGCAGTACAGTGCAGTGCAGTGCAGTACACTACACTACAGTGCAGTGCAGTGCAGTACAGTGCAGTGCAGTGCAGTGCAGTGCAGTACAGTACATTACAGTACAGTACAGTACAGTACAGTACAGTAAAGTACAGTACAGTACAGTACAGTACAGTACAGTACAGTACAGTGCAGTGCAGTACAGTACCGAGCAGTGCAGTGCAGTACAGTACAGTGCAGTGCAGTGTAGTACAGTACAGTGCAGTGCAGTGTAGTACAGTGCAGTGCAGTGCAGTACAGTGCAGTGAAGTACAGTGCAGTGCAGTACAGTACAGTACATTGAAGTGCAGTGCAGTGCAGTGCAGTGCAGTACAGTCAAGTGCAGTACAGTACAATGCAGTGCAGTGTAGTACAGTTATCAAGTATCTACTTTGAATAATTTTTTCTATCTTTTTTACATTTCAGATGTGGCAATTTGCTCCAAACAGCGTCTATTACATTTTGAATATGTGGCAGAAAATGGTTGCATCATGTCCTTTCGTAAAAGCTAACGAACCTCATTATTTAGATACATTTACACCAGAGGTAGTTTCACATATGTTATAATTTATTCTTATTTTCACTATAATTTGCAAATATAAATTTTCGAGCTTCCTAAGCAGGCTGGCATCGATAGTTTTTACATTTATTTTAGTTTCTCTAATTTTCGGCATAAACTAAAGTATTGTACATTTTTTAACAGATAACTGAGGCTTTTATTACATCGAGATTGCAATCTGTTGCAGACATTATCAGGTTTGTTATCTAACATGCTGTCATGAGACCTTTCAAAAATAAGCTAAGATTCATGACAAACCACAGACTAACTGACCATATCAGAATTGCACACCTCATAGAGGCAACTAAACTAAGCCCTATCACACACATCACCAAAAGCAAAGTCCTGAACCTATTCGGTCTTATTAAGCGCTCACAAGTAGGTCTCTCAAAAATATGTCTAGAAAGAATGGTTCAAGGCAAAAGAAGTCGTGCTAGGCTACCAAGGTGTTGGCGAGAAAAGGTTTTTGAATGGTCCCGTCTAAGGGCCGTTTCATAAGTCGCGCCGTGCCGTGCCGAACCAAGCAAAATTTTGTCAAATTCTGCTGGTTCGTCACGGCGCGACTCTTATGAAACCAATTTTGCTTCTGGTTCGACTTGCCGAACCGTACGGAGTGAGCTCTTGGTTTGAGTCGACCTGGAGCGACGTTCGAAACCAAAATTCAGTCGCGCCGAACCAACGCATGCGCACTGTTCATGGACTTTTGCAGTGTCTTGTGTCTTTCTCGCGTCGCTTCACGCTTTGCTTAATTGCGCATGCGTTTGTTTAGTTCGGCGCGACTGTGGTTCGACTCGTATGAAACCAAGGGGTTCCTCATCGTTCCGTCGGCGAATTCGATTTTCTGTTGCTCGGCACGGCACGGCGCGACTTATGAAACGGCCTTAATCCTAAAATAAATAATGTATTGTAGTCATGTTTTTGGCAATCTCCCGCAGGCGAAGAAAGCGAAAGATGATGGTATCTTATATAACCTACGTTGGTGGCATTATTTATCTCTGTTTGGAGACCCAACTGGATACATGATCTTGCTGAGCAGAGCCACCCTTTTAAGCCTCTCACTATTTACGCATATACTTATTATTGATGGTACTTATGTTCTGAAGAGCGTGTGGTGCATTGCAATCTCCAAATATCATTGATAACGACTTTGGAACCCTCCTGAGTTTCCACTATACTCAATGGTTTTTAACTGACTGAAATGAGATAATTATATTGATTTAAATTCAATATTTAGAGACAATCTTGAAGATCCCCTTGAAGATAAGTCGACGTTACATCAGCAACTGGATCAGGTGAGACGCTCTGACGTAGCTGTCTTGTTTCCTTTAATATTTCATCCGCAAAATAACGGTATCCCGCTGTGCACATAGCATGCCACTTTCAGCTTATATCAGAATGAAGCTCATTAGTTATTCTCCAGTATAACTAATGAACACTTGAATTATCTCAGCTATACGATTTTTTCAGATATTCTTTTGCTGGGTCAGAACTTTGTATTTGATTGAATACATCATATAGTCTATTTGAAGTGGATGCTTCTATATTTGATCTATTATTGTTTTCTCCTTATGTTGTACATCATAATCATAATTGCGCGCGACAAAGACGCGAGCTTAGTGATTGGAGCGTGCTTGTCAGTTACCCTTCGTCTGCCGCTCGTGTATGAATTAAATAATTGCGCGCGACAAAGGCGTGATTTTACTTCTTTAAGCGTGCTTTCCAGTTAACCTTGGTCTGCCGCTCGTGTATGCATTTGATAATTGGGTAGGACAAAGGCGTGACGTTACTAATTTAAGCGTCCTTGCAAGTTGACCTTCGTCTGCCGTTCGTGTATGCATTATGATAATTGCGCGCGACAAAGGCGTGACGTTACTAATTTACGCGTGTTGCCAGTTACTCTTCGTCTGCTGGTCTTGTATGCGTCGTACTTTGATGTTATGCTGCCATTAGATGTTCTGACACGTGTTAATCACCACAAAGTGCGTAAAGACTCAATGGTCTCAATACCATTTTTTGTCTAAGTTCGAACAGTTGTCTTAGTGTCAATTAGACCAACGAGGTGTACCATGCAAGGCACGAGCACGCGAGGGCAGATCCGAGAACCAAACTGCTTTGCAAATTTCTTACCTCTCATTCCCCCTCCTTTACGTGTTTGTTATTTATCTCGATGACACCGATAAAGTTTTGCTGTGTTCTCAGCTTCAATTGAACTCGAGTTACTTCTAGTTGCAGAAATAGCTATATTAGGTAGAAAGGGCAGCAGAAGAAAGCTGCTCTTAATATACCAACCTTTCTATCTTTTAACTGCGTAGCAGCAGGTTAGGGAGGTTTTGAGTGAATTCCCCTACCCGGTAGATCACTATGTTATGGCAATGTCTGTCAGTTTCCTGATTATTTTGATTTTAGATATCGACGATTGGGCGATGTGAATATTCAAAAACATGTGCGTTATTGATATCCTTATTCGACCAGACCGCACAGTCGTACCAAGCTTTACTTCAGTCAAACAATCCCATGGCAAACGACATTACGCTACAAGAAGGTATTTCTAATCCTTATGGGTTTTTTTTGAGAACCTCTTGCAAATTTTGCTATTCTGTCAGGCTAGAACCGTGATGTAACGTTTGGGTTGTAAGTTCCAGCCTCAATTTCAACCTGTTGTAAAAGAGCGAGGAAAGACATTCCAAGCTCTCTGTAATTCCAGGTAATGGCAGAAATGAATCACACGGTGTGATCACAGCAAGAGGAAGGTATAGGGTGAAACTGCTAAGATTAGCCTTAGGTTATTCATCGGTCTCCCTGCGGCTAGTGCATAAGCCCATACCATGCAAAGATAGGATGTGTATGTGCTTATCAACATCAACAGCTTCTTGCTTACTACTTCCTTCCACGGAGGTTTAGATCCTTCTTTTCCGTATTAATCTCCCTATATATTCCTTTACTTATTTCGTAATATTGAAGTGAGCATCTTAAAGCTCCGGGAATGATTTTGAACCGAGTCAGGTCGTTTCTAGGTCGGTTAACATGGCTGGTATATATCATTGGTTATTCGATCGGTGGCAGAATATCATTCTCAGCAACAGATGAACATGATTCTTTTGATGCGGAACTCTGTTGTCGGTATGATGTTTTCACGTTGATTTCTACCCTCCTACCACTACCCCCTGATCCTGACCCCTTTCCCAGTAAATTAAGTACTAGAATGTTTGAAGTAAATGAATGAAAGCTATCAGACTCTAAAATCATTTCGGTCTTTCTATACCTGACTGTGCATTGGGCCTGACTGTGCATTTGATCTTTGCTCGATGTAAATGAATGGAAGCTACCAGACCTTAAAATAAAATAGGTACCTCTTTATCTGACTGTGCATGATGAAAAACTAGAAACTCGATCTTATATTTTGATCTTGCTCGGAGTAAATGAATGGAAGCTACCAGACTTTAAAATGAAATAGCTCTCTCTATATATGACTCTGCATGATAATAAACTAGAAACTCTATATATTTTGATCTTGCTCGGAGTAAATGAATGGAAGCTACCAGACTTTGAAATATAGTAACTCTCTCTTGATATGACTGTGCATGATAATAAACTAAATCTCGATCTTATATTTTGATCTTGCTTGGAGTAAATGACCCTGCTACCAGACATTGAAATAAAATAGGTCTCTCTTTATATGACTCTCCATGATAGTAAACTAAATCTCGATTTTATATTTGCTTTTGCTCGGAGTAAATGAACCTGCTACCAGACTTTAAAATGAAATAGCTCTCTCTATATATGACTCTGCATGATAATAAACTAGAACTCGATCTGATATTTTTATCTTGCTCGGAGTAAATGAACCTGCTACCAGACTTTAAAATGAAATAGCTCTCTCTATATATGACGGTGCATTCTTATAAACTAGAAACTCGATCTTATATTTTGATCTTACTCGGAGCTCGGAGTAAAATCCCATGCACAAGAAGACATCTTAGAAAACAATAATCTTCAGTTTGATTGATTTTCTGGCTGGTCAAGGAATTTCTGTTAATGTAAATGAGCCTGGTCAAGGGTTCTTAGTTTTTTAACATAGGAATTGTTTTTAACCACCTAAAAATCAGGCATCTAGGTTGACCGATGCAATCTTTTATAATTTCTATAAAGGTTGATCTATTTCTATTATAATATTTTCTGAAAGCTATCAATGATCTGAAAGCTACTAATAGACCTGCTTTTCAGAGAGAAAACCCCTAGACAGTTCCTTTAAACAACTTTAAATGATTTTTGTTTTTTTTTCCAGCGTTTTAACGTTGATGAATCTTACGGATTCAAAACTTTCAGAGGTACGTCTGTTTTGTTGAATAGATAAGCTATGACTAAAAACATTTTTTCTTTTCGGGTGGGTGTAAGGTGTACAACTGATAAGGTAAACCAGAGATTCCAGGAAACCGAGAAAACCGACAGGGTACAGAGAACCGGAGAACCGGAGAACCAGAGAACCGTTAAGTGTCCGTTAAAAAGTGTACTTTTTTACTTGGTGTGTCAGTGAACGAGGGGCTCACATAGCATCGTGGACAATTTCCTTGTTGTTGTAGCTTCTGGTTGTTACAGTTCCTAGTTATTGCAGAGTTACAGGGTAGCTCAGTGAAAGTTTGGGGAGGGGGGCTTGCAGTTGGATTGCTAGTGGGAGATGACGGTTGGAGGTCTGTGTCTAATTGTTCATGGTTTTATATGTTATTTTTTATGCTAAGTCCAAGCTGCTTTTTAAGTCGAGTAAAATGAAGTTTTTTAAAACTGATTGTAATAGTGTTTTGTATTCTGCCAAGAAAGTTTACTTGAACTGAACTGATCCTAATTCTAGGTTGAGAACAACATGTGGAAATGAAAATATTTATGTTCTGTTTTTCGATTCTGTTTTAGTAAGGTTAATGAGACTCGATTTCATAATTTTGCACGCTCTTCTTGGATATTTTGCTTTTCTCTGTCAACAGGGCCGAATTGCTGCTAGATTGGAGCTTTCTCTGCTCACTTTTTTCGAACAATTTAGAAAGATTTACATTGGGGATCAAGTCAATAAATCTTCAAAGGTATTCTTGATCGATTCTAAAGTTGTGATTAAAAATGTAAGGCGAGAATAAAAGGATTACAATTAGTTCAATTTGACATTATTCTGTAATAATTTCCTTACCAATTATTATTATCTTCTGTCCGTTAGAAGAAAATGTTTTTCTAAGACCAGTGTTTAATATTATGTTATCTTGTTAGCTTTAATATCCAATAATATTTAGATTTTCGTTTCGTATGTTTTGTAAGCTTGGAAGAAGTAACAGTCATTCCAATCAGAGTATTATAAATATTTTGAAATATTCAGAATATTGATACTGCAGAAATTATGGCAGAATTTCATTGAATATTACAGAATGTTACGGATATTACAGAATATCAAAATATGTTACAAATATTACATAATATTACAGAATGTTATAGAATTTTACAGAATATCAAAATATGTTATGAATATTACAGAATGATACGGAATATTACAGCAAATACAAATTTTCGAGCTAAGGCAAACTTTCTAATGAACATTGGTACTATTATTACAAAGACTTGTTATCTGTGAATTATCTTGTTTGCGCTTTTAGGTTTATCAAATATTTTCAGAAAGGCTCGGAATCTCTGATGAAGCTGCTATGCTTGGTGTATTTGTTGCTAAAATGTAAGAAGTAATTATTTTATCAACTATTCATATATATTTTCATTAAATATCTTTTGCAAGTTACAGAATGAGTTAAATTCCACAAATAAACATTTTGATTCTTATTATTGTTTCAAAGTCTTGTTTTTAAAGTGGACCTTTCACTTCTTGTAAGTTCGAATTTATGGAAACTTTTTTAATAGTAAGGATGCCGTAGGGACCTGTCTTAAGTCACATTCGAACTCCTAAAAGTGATAGATTCAATTTAAGATGATCTAAGTTCTCTAGAGCCTGTTAAAAAAGGCAGATGTTTTTCAAAGATATCCCTTTTTGCCGCCTGACTTAAGAGCAGTGCTTGTATTTATGTAACTTAACTTTCTAATTTACGTAACGTTTCTTCCCTATGAACACTATAGCCTATAATCTATAGTCTACAACTCTATCAGCTTATCTTGAGCTTTTGCAAAGGTGATTCCTTAATTGAAAAGTATCAAGCTGATGTTTAATTGCATTTTAGAATCACTAACATGAAATATTGGGCAAGAGAAGAACGAATAATTAATTCCACTCTTAGCTTGCTAAGTGACCTCTCAATTGGGTAATCTATTTTTCTTTTCTCCTGCTTTATCTAAATCTCTGCTTTTTTTAAAAACAGAGTGACTTTGTTCTGATATACTCATATCTTATGCAAAACTGTACTTTTAGTTGAATACCCAAAGATACTGTGAATTTCTTAGTTTATATGAAGAATAGGGTATTAAGGATTATCATACCCGTGGAATACAAAAATTCAAAAAAATTTTTGCCGTGAATTCGGATATGTAGCCCAAGAGATTCTGACTGCAACTTCATATTTGTTTCTCTAATCAAATGAACTTGTTTTCTTGTCTTCATATTACTACGGAGTTGTATAACTTTGATTAATACAGTTCGTTATAGTAACTTGTCACTTCCAACTTTGGTTTACATTATCAAGTTTACAAGTCCCGAACAGGCTAGAAGCTACATTATCAACATTTGCATTGAATCTATGAAATGTCCGGTGTAAATTGGTGACTAATTTTGAGGTTTTTAATTTTGAAATAATTGTAGATACAGCAGTGCAAGAAAATTGGTGAAACTGGCTCCAATACAATTTTTACTCAATAACCACACAGTGAGTAAAGATGTTAAGTTAATTCTTCGGCGTTATAAACTAATTAATTTTCTCTATTACCTTTCCTATTTTCAGCTGATTTCTAAGCTTTTTGTATTGATTTGTTTAATCTCCAACCTTCACTATCTAGAAATAGACGAAAGAAAATCCCAGTACCTTGAGCAGAAATAATAATTTTCGTTTCGGGCCTAGCCCTTTATCAAAGTTTTGCCGATAAGCAATTTCATTTTCCTTTTTAATAAAGGGCTAGGCCCGAAACATCAGTTCTTTCGTCTGTTTCTTTTATCCGTGAGTACGGCACGCCACTGCATTTTTGCATATTTAATTCTTCTCCATCTAGCCTGAGCATTTTCCATTTCTTGGATTCCAAGCTGATTCAAATTTCAAATGCCGAACCTTATTCTACACTGCAACTGGTAGATTGTTGCTGGTTGATCTTGGTGACGAAGAGGAACGATTCTTGACGTTTGTTTCCCGCCTCACAGGTAGGAAATCGCATACCTGTGCTTCTGCCCTGTGTCAATTATACCAAAATGTATATAGAACTACAATCCTCGCCAAAACCTCTTGAGACGAAGCCCAAAAAGAGGCTGAATCAGTAGTACTATATTTCAAAAAAATCCTAAAATTGTTCCCCCCCTCCCCCCGGTTCAATGTTGAGGTAATTTGTTGCCAGAGCAGTGGAGAACAAAAATACGCTAGAACCAGTTAAAAAAACATTGAAATGGGGGGAGGGGGAGGGGGCAGGGTAATACAGAAAGAAGTTGTGCTAGACAAATTTGTCTCAACAGTTTTGGCGAGGATTGTAGTCTTTTGCAAAGATTTTACCTATCTGCTATGTGCTTGTTTGATCAGGCGCATTAGAGCAGGCGAATCGTCAATCTAGAGGTATTTTAAGCCTGAAGACGAATCAAGCTCGAAACGTTGCTCAATTTATTTTCTTTAAGTACATTGTCGTTTTTTAGAAATAATGGATTGATTCATTCTATATACGACGTACAACACGCACAGCAAATTGTATTTTTACACTTTGATTCCACTTGTGGCTGCTTAATGGAACCATGTATGAAGACTTTCTGGCCGAATTTACATTCTTGAGTCTCCCCTTGGTAACTCTTTCACAGTTATTCCATAAAGAAAGCTACCAAGGCATATGTAAAGTTCTAGAATGATGTCATGCATTACGTGTCGCTGCCTCTATATAGGGGAGAATTTGGCTTTTAGCTGCTCCATGCCTGTGCGATTATATGATTTTTCAGCATCATGATTATTTACTTTTGTATTCGTTTCTCTAAATTCTTACAATCTATCAACAAAATATTACCATTATATTGTTTTTGGTTTGCATACAATGCTTATTTTGCTTTTTTAATTACTTGTTAGTCTTTTCCAATAACTGCTGGTTGTTTTCGGCAATGGATTGTGTTGCTTGTCTCTTTTCAATTTCCATTTTCTTTATTTTTTAGCGTCTTTAGAAAGTCTTTCAAATCGTATAACTGCAGCTAGTACAAACTCATTTCAAGTAGAGGAAACAAAGGTACGTTGCAATGATGACTGATACTTACGTCTAGCAACATTAGTCCGGCAGCCAAACGCTACTTTTGCAGAAAAGTATGTATCTGCTTCCATACAACATATTTTGGCATTTTTTTGTAGCTTGGGTTACATACTCCAAGAATCTGCTTGATGACACCCTGTCACTTTTGGGCATTTGGAAATATTGGGGGTCAAAGGGGGCCCCACTTTTGGAGATTCACATTTTTTTAATCGTGTACTTTATGGCTCTGTAAAATGGATTTTTAGACAATATAATATGCTATGATGTCTACAGGCGTCTGCGAATGTCTGCGAATGTCTGCAAACGATTGCCTGGTGCATTGTTTGTTCAACAGAATGTACTGCGCATGCGCAAAATCATTTATGTGAGAAGCACTGTTTCGTCGTTAATCCTCTTTGTGTACATTCAAATGGAGATGGATGATAAATGCCTTTTCGATTGGAAATTTAAATGTGAAGAAAGCAGTGAGGAAATCAAGAATGCAGGTCCTGCTCGTGTACAGACGATAATAAAGTTTAGCAAAGAATATCAGGATGATGTTCATATC
>JAACYV020161111.1:0-24759 GCA_009936425.2 Chrysaora fuscescens | reverse complement strand
GTTGTCGGATTGATCCCATGGTCCAGATCAACGATCAATTTTACCAGTTTTGATGTTTTGTTCTGTGATGGCCAGCAAATTAGCAACAAGTAGATTGCTTGAAATGCACAACGCATAGACCAGATTATTATTGTAATTTGAAAATGAAACTCGTAGCCAGATGCTAGTTTTAGAACAGGAAAGATACGGAGTGAATTTGCTGTCATCATCATTGCAGTAATGCATCCATATATTTTAAGCAAGACAATCGTTTTTGAACTAGCTCTATGCTGATGATTGCCAACCGGAATTGTATCTGAACACATGCCAAATATTTTCATCAGAATTATCACTGGTTTAAAAACATTCTGAAAAATGTTTACTTGCTGGGCTTCTTCTTGTATTTCTTCTGAAAAAATTACCTTAGCTGGCATTACTTGCAAAGATTGTGGCATGATTTTTATTTTACTAATTTGAGTATCGACAACTTCCACAGCTTCTTTATATACTTGTCGAATAGATGATTTCTTGGCGTTCAGGTCTTTTTTTAAAGTTCTTAAACCTGTTTAAGAAATATCCAAAATCTCGTCAAAAACTGTATGGAATTTTTTGATTCTTCCTCTCAACTTCTCCAAAATTCTTTAAAACTGCATGAAACACTTCTTTGAATCTTCTTTAATTTTCCTTGACACTCTCCATCAGCTGATCAATCAACAGTATTTCAACTCTTTTTGAAAATACAATTGCATTTTTTAAGCCTCAACGAAAGAACGCCCTTGAAACGCTTTCTGAGCTTCTTAAAAACTTCTCCAGGCTTTAAAGAAGCTTCTACAAATCGTCCGTTATTGTCTGATAGTCTTCTGATTCTTTGCTGTTAGTTGCCCCAGGATGTCTTTTTACACCTTTGTATGCTCTAAGATATTACAAATTCTCTTTAAAACAGTAAATTTTGAAACCTCTTTGAAACGCAGTCCTGACGCAATGTATAACAGCTTGCGCATAAGATGTTAGGTTGAAAGAATGCCAAAGTAATTGAATAGCCATGTGTAGTAAAATGATTCAGATGTCCAAATCTTATCTGTATGCAAGAAGCTGTTGAAAACAATGAAGATTGCTTATTAGTCAAGTAAATGCGCGTTTTTTAGCATATTGTGTAAATATATAATCTAGATTTTCCCTATTTTTTCGCTTCTAATTGTTTTCATTGCTTTTATTAACGATATGCTGACTAAAGATGGTAATTGTGTAATCTTTAATTGCAATGCATTATTTATGCACTCCTTGCAATTTTCGGTTCTGCTAATTATCCCTATGCAATCAAGGATCCAGTGATAACTCAAGCTCACAATGTTGTAGGGAGATTTTTCCCTGAATAAGACATTGCTAAGCCAGACTATCAATAAAAACCTTTCAGCAAGGTGCTACACTGCAAAAATGACAGAAAGTTAAAATAATTAAATGTTAGTATTTGGCAGAGCCGCTGTGTATGGCATCAAGACGTTTATGGCTTGTTTTGCATGTACATTGAAAACAAGGCCTATGAAATGCTATTTGCCGTTATAGAGCTCGTTGTAACCACTTAAAAGTCTTTGTTGTTTAAAAACCATCCTACTTTGTCTGCGTGTAAGCCATGCATAAAAGGAAAAATAATTGCTAAGGAAGACCAAATTTTGTCACCTTGCTCAACAAATTAATGAAAAACGAATTAATTCGTCTCACATGATGTCAACTATCCCGCTATGTTTGTTTAATGTAAGCCATTCATAAATGGAAGAATAATTGCTCAGGAAAACTAAATTCAGTCACTTTGCTCAACTCAACAAATCAATGGAAAACGAATTAATTCGTCTCACTTGATTTCAACTATCCCGCTATGTTTGCTTAATGTAAGCCATTCATAAATGGAAGAATAATTGCTCAGGAAAACTAAATTCAGTCACTTTGCTTAATAAATCAATGGAAAACCATTTAATTTCTCTCACTCTGCTTGTAAGCTCTGAATGATTGAAAGGCTTAATGCTCAGGTAGACTAATTTCAGTCACCTTGCTCCCTTGCTCAACTAATTAATGAATAACGAATTGATCTGTCTCATTCGATTTCAACTATTCCGCTACGTTTGCTTGTAAGCTATGCATAAATGGAAGAATAATTTCTCAGGAATACAGGCAGCTTGCTCAGCAAATGAATGAAAAGCAAATTACAAACAAATTCTTGTAAGCCATGAATAATTGAAAGACTAATTGCTCAGGAAGACTTATTTAAGTCACCTTGCTCAGCGAATGAATGAAACATAAATTGATTTTTCTCACCCGATTTTAATTATCGCTCTATATCTGCTTGTAAGCCTTGCATAAATGGAGTACTAATGGCCCATGAAGACTTATTTCAGTCACCTGGCTCAAGAAATGACTGAAAAAAGAATTATTTTTATCACTTGATTCTAAATATCCCGTTAAAGCTGATAGTGTGCACTCTATGAATGTAATTTGTGTTCCGTTCTCCCGACCAATAATCACAAATTGTCATCTCAAATCTGGCCTTTTCGATTTTTGCAAAATCGATTTAACCGTTTAATCTGCTGTTCCATCTTCACCATATCTTCCTTCATCGTAGCCTAAGTAACAATTATCTTTAAGAATCTTTTGGAGTACATTTAGAGAATTACGTATGCTGTTAAGAAACACGGAAAAATGCTTTAAATTTGAGCCAAAATTGGACATAACTCACATTTTTATTCACCTGCTTATGCACAGTACAAGATTGGTTAATACAACCATGTTGAACAAACCATTTTTCAGCTGGGTCTAAATTCTCAATAATGATGTCTATTGGAGAGAAGCCTATTGGTTTCTTTTCGAACCAGCAAAAGATTAAACTCAACTAATCTAGTAAAATATTTTTGTGTCTTTATTTGTCCGGGAAAGAGCTCCAAATTGCCAGCATTTCGCCAACATCTAATCAGGTGGGGGGTATGGGCTGTGCTGTAAGTGTCCCAAACCTTTTGTGAAGAATAATAGATACTTTACGTGTTACACATGTTACAAATAAGATTTATAGATATCTAAATTATATTATCTGGGCTTTGTTGGAGCTATAGGGCCTCTTAGACGATTTTCTTTATTTTTCCTTTGAGTGTTTTGATAGTTCGAACTAACATCTTTTGGCAATTTTAACAACTGCAAGATTTTGTGATGCTTAGAAGAGTGGAGGGGGTGGTGGGCGAGGGAGCGCTTTAGTCAGCACAATCATCGTGATACTGCTTGCTTCCTTTAATTCAAATGTCTCGTGCATAATTTCATGATACCTACTACCTCCCTTTAGAATCATTGAGCATTTTTCATGATAAAAGTATTCAATGTGCAGTGACACTCGTGTAAGTATCTATCATATCAATTATGCTATCTTTTGCAGCTAGCATTGAAAGACAGTTAAAAATACTCGGTATGTTTCTTTTAAAGGAAGGTAATTTTGCGATGGCCTTGTCCTAGGGGATAGGTACGCATGAAAATGATATGAGTACGCATAAAAATATCTCTATCAATTAAATAATAAGTAAATCTAAACGATTTATCTGTTGCAACACTAAAATCGCCAAAAATCAGAGAATTAAGCACACAACAGAAAGAGCTGATCAATTAGAAATAGATTGTTTATTCTTCACAAGTATATTTTAAGGGTATCAATTGAGTAAACTTATGCTAAACCCCTCCTCGAAGAAATTGCAGTTTATTTGGGGAGTATATGTGTACTTTTTTTGGAATATGTTTTGTTTAGGGTAAATGTGTTGTGTGTTATCCCCATATACTCACAATGGGCAAACTCCCCTTGGTTTTCGGGTCTTTTCAAGAGATGTGTATTTTGTTATATGCACACGCATCTGTTAAACCCTTTACCAAACTTAGGCGTTCATTAAAATAATAAATCTACTAAAAGACTTTAAGCATTATCCCATAGGAATAGCCGATGAATGATATTTCATTTTCTTCACCATGTGCTTTGCCATTCTTCGCAATTTACCTAAAACCCTTTTAGCTCCAACTGAAACGTTTATTGGGCTCCGTTTTTCAGAGTCTATGTTTCTTTGTTTCTGTATTTCAAAGCTGTTTCTTGTTTTCGGAATGAAGTTTCGCTTTTGTAATTCTTTTCCTTCAAATAAAAATATTTTTTTTACTGGCGACACGAATATAGCTTTCTGTGTTTGATAAAGATTGTTAACAGGGTTAATAGGAAATACCCGGAATGGAGCGGTGTAAAAGGTAATTGTCAATAAGAAGCTTCAAACTCTTCGAACCTTAATATTAGAGTCTACGCAGCAATAACCAAAAGTGTGTACAGCTGATGCCACCAAATAGCAAGTCTCAGTTTCGTTCTGGTCAATGCATTAGTCGAAGCAGAGGTAGAATCTGTGGTCCAAAAAGTGGTTAAAGCAGTGATAGAAGCAGTGGTAGAAGCAGTGGTAGAAGCAGTGGTAGAAGCAGTGGTAAAAGGAATGATCAAAGCAGTAGTAAAAGCAGTGATAGAAGCAGTGTTGATGCAGTGGTAGAAGCAGTGATCGTATCAGTGGTAGAAGCAGTGGTTAAGGCAGGGGTCGAAGCAGTGATCAAAGCAGTGATTGAAGCAGTGATCGAAGCAGTGGTTGGAGCAGTGGTTGAAGCAGTGATCGAAGCGGTGATCGAAGCAGCGGTTAGAGCAGTGGTTGAAGCAGTGATTGAATCAGTAATAGAAGCAGTGGTTAAGGCAGAGATCAAAGCAGTGATCGAAGTAGAGATAGAAGCAGTGGTCGAAGCTGTGGTAAAAAGGCATTTGGCTTATACTCTCACGGTTAGCAGAATGTGAAGCTGCACGCAGGCTAGGGATGTATTAAGCAAAGGATTTCTGCGTCACCCTAGTCTCGCTGGTTATCGATTGGGAAATATCTAATGATCCTAGATAGATGGATTGCTGTATTCAGTATATAGGTCCTGTTTTTAAAGAAATATAGCTAAAATCTAATTTACAATTATTTGATATGTGCAAAAACTGAAAACAGAAATAGCTACACATGATCAAGATGATTAGAGATTAGGTTAAGAACGCTTTGAATATCCTTTTCGATACTTTAGTTTTCATATTCAAATCGTTCAGCATTGTATGTATATTCGGAGATGTTTGGTGAAATCTGGCATTGAATTGGATGCTCTAGTGAAACTCTGAAGGACCTCATATGAAGTAGACTTGTAAATAAGGGACTGTATCCTCAGCTTCATACAAATATGTATCCTCAGCTTATTGCATTTGCTAGAAGCTAGAACTAAAGGAAGATTAGTAACATACCTGCACATTTGAAGATCGCAGCTCTCATGCAGATTTTCGGTGAAGTTTCGTTAGTTGATGGCTGATGAAATTCTTGCGGGTTTAGCTGCAGATATCTTGCTTTAATTGGAGGATTCAAGGTGTTGTTTACAACACCATCGCGATCTGCGTTTCCCTCCAAGGCAGTCTAAAAGGACAGAGTATACTCTGTGATTTTGTTCCAGTAGTATTAGGTTGGAAAAAGAGCTTAAACTTGATCGATGACAAATAATACGAAAGCGATCTATATGGCTCCAGTAACGGATATTTCCCAACAACGGATCGTTCCTTGATTACGGACACTCAACTGAGATCCCGAATCCTCGAGATAGAAATAACGGACACATCCAAGCAACTGGACCAAATATCGAAGATGTCTGTTACATGGATGTCTCACAGCCTATTATCAGGAACAATTGGAAAGCGACGTATAAAGGAATGTAAAGGTTTCGAAGATGTGGATAGATAAATGGAGAAAAATCTTATCAAACTGAAAATGGAAATGAGCAATGTAAGTTAAATTTAAGCAGTTTATCTTTTTTTAATTTCACAAAAATTTATCATTCTAGCTTTGCAATTTTGAACTGCTCTGGATCCGAGAAACATTCGAAAATAAATTTGGTGCTTTCTTTTTCAGGGATAAATTTTGAATAAATCGTCTAAAAAATACTAGCTATGTATAACTATGTATGAATTAATGCGTGAGTGTGATCTGCATGTGCATTTGAGTGATCTCCGCCTTTGAATGTCGATGTGTAAAGGTATCTATCGTGTACAGCTCGAATCGTTTACACCAATAATGTAGTGTACACAGCCTCAGAATATTGGGGGCCGTCTGTGTTTGCCGTCATCACATCATAACATTATATCACGAAGGTGATCACTCACTATACCAATTAGATAGAGCAAGATGCTCGAGCCAGTAAAAGTAACTCTATTCCACTTACCTTATTTTGGTAGTAAACCCAGTTGGATCCATCTTCACTATATTTTAGTAAATATTTTTTTACCCACTTGTCCATTGCATGGCTACCTTGAGTAGCGATCATTCCAATAAGCTCCGTTTTCTTGAGATCAAATTGCAGGAACTGAGCTGATAAATCCTGAGGATTTGAGCTATTTTCACCGGCACACCAAGATCCTACAGGACAGAAAACATCGAATCTATAATGCCTTCGTTTTTTTATTTGTTATCCTATAGCTATAATCGAATTCTTACTTAAAATGGACCTGCACCTTCTTGGCAGCTTGTATGTTAAGAACTTGCTTTGATAGTAAGAGTGTCGTTTACAAAACTATAATATCTTCTTTTAGCTATTGTCATACAGTTTGAGGGAAAAATAAATTATGACGTCATAGTAGGAACCTGCTTTCTGTCGCAGACATAACACATCACAGACATGAGCAATAACTTTTCAATTTTTTCAAATCCAGCTTCTATTTTGTTCAAGGGTGCCTTTCGAATATTTATGTACATCTTGGACTTGGATTTCCAACTTGGTGACAGGCCTATGTCTTTATCCTTTGGTCCGTTACTTAAACAGGTCCTGCTATGACGTCATCAAGTGTTTCTTGCCCACCAGAACAACTCGAAAAAGAAAACTGGAATTTTTAGATGATAAATTTTCTTGCTAACAAAGCAATTTCAATAACAAGCAAGCTCCAAAAAGGGAAAGTGCATTTTTTCCATTGCATACCTTTCCACCATGCCCAACACGGGGCGATCGACGTCTTTTACATTGAAAATAAATATAGAGTACCTTGGTGGGCGACATTGTTCAGCCTAGAGTTGGGTGCAGCGAATTCTTTATTTGCATCTGTATTTGTTTTATTGCTTGAAAATGTCGAAGAGGCTGTCATCTGATCGTCTGCTACTTCCACTGATTCAAGGCCTCCTGGACAACCTTCAAATAGACAAATAATCTAGTATTGCAAGCCGAAAGTCACGATAGAATCCCTACTGAAAGAAATGATTAATATTCCTCCTGAAAGCCTTGTTTCCGCAGGTGGGCTATCTGGTTATTCTAGAGCAGAAAAAGAAAGAAGATAATCTTTAGCTATAAACACCTGAACGCTTCGTGTCTAAATGATTCTCTTCCAGAACATTCTGTTGGCCTGATTTAAGAAAGAAGATTGCAATTAACGAATGTTGTGTAGCAATTCAAATTAATTTCATAAAAGGGATATTCTACTATAGAATAACTTTTTCGTTTAGGGGCTGAGCTATTTTCCAATATTGAAATTGTGACAGAAGCTACTGATTGATCAATTCGTAGGAATATGTAAAATGCATGACTGAAGACAAAATAAGTAAAATAGATAGCAAGAAAAACGGTTGTTGAGTGACTGCAACACAAAACAGATTATTACTATGACTATGTGCACTATAGCATCAAACCGAACTTGGCACTGGGGGTGGTCACTACCAAAGAAGAGGGAGGGATTCGTTCCCAGTTGAATCTTGTCTATCCCATTCTCATGAAATAATATGCCTTCTTTTGAGCTTTTTCTTTTCACTTTGAAATTGTCTAACGTTCTTGGTCAGATTTGAACTAAAAACCGTTGAAGCCATGTAACCATAATATTTTGTTAATGATTCGCCATGATCGACATTTTTAAAATGCATTCTAGAAAATTCTTGAACTAGTTTTCAAAGTATCAATTGACATATTTTTGCTCCTGATCCTTATAATAACAATATGAATCCTCTTACCTTGAGTTGCAGCAGCAATGGGCAGAGGGACAGCAAGGTTGCCATTTGTAAAAAGGCTGAGCATCTGACCAACTTGAGTTGAAACTTCTGTTCAGGAAATAAGAAACTTTAAGCTATGTAGCTAAACACAATTGTTTTTTTAATAGCATTGGGTCAAGATCTGATTGTTTCCTGCAGGAATTTCCGGTTGAAATTGTTTGATGCAAGGAAGATATTAAATACTGCAATTGGTCTTTAGAGTGGTGGTTGGGACAATAATTCTATTTTACTATTTACTTATGTTGTTCTGTGCAACAACCAGAAATCAAGAATTGTCAATAATCCACCAAGCTAGTCTAGTAGGCAGAGCAGAAATGGCGCACATGTGCCCGAAAAATTGCATCTTTGAACAGCACTAGCTCCGAGCAACACTCTTTGAATAAGGCAACACTTGATAATTTCTAGGTAGTAGTATTCTATTGATTGATTTTCTATTTTCTCTAAAAGCTTATCTACTAAAGTATGAGTATCACTCAAAAAGCTTGAAAACGTCATTTTACGCAACTTCTGCTCTAGTAGACTATAACTCTTAACAATTGAAACCTTCAGGAGCAACATTTGCTGTCCATTGCTGGAAGGCACCAGTTGCTGGGAGTGATTCAAAGATCTTTATAAGAAGCTACATTAACTGTTTGCTGCTGGGACCGATTCAAAGAGCTTAAAAGGAGTTGCATTTGCTGCCCGTTGCTGGGAGGCACCCGTTGCTGGGAGTAGCTCAAAGAGCTTTATAAGGAGTTACATTGAATCTAACTTCTTATTATTCAGTCAATTGCATTTGGGACTTTCGGAAGAAAAAGGAAAAAAAATCTTACGAGAACAAGGTCCCATGTCACAGCTCTGCGTTTCAATACGTGGCCCGGTACAATAAGCGCCATTGTTCTCTGGAACCGGATTTGTACAAGTCCGCATTCGGACCTTTGTTCCAGTGCTGCATGTTACACTACATGGACTGTATTCAGACCATGTGCTCCAACCACCATTTACTGCAGATAAGAAATAAATAGTTGAATCAATATTCTAAAGGCCACTACACACAAGTCTACATTTGTTGAAACACTTGTCGATTACATTTGCTGCTTTTATCTATACTCACGGGGATGAATATTCGTTCAATATTCTTCACCAAGTGCCCATGATGATTGACGACATATAGACGATAAATATTTTTGTAATGCTTGTTTGGTACTGTATCTCATTAGGATTGCACGAAGTAATAGGAAAAGAAACCGAGATTATAACTCGCATTCTTTGTAGCTCAATTTGTATCCACGAAAAGGTGGCCGGTATTGAGACAGAATTTGATAAATCACATGATACTAAAGGCTGCTCTTGATCGGCTGCATTGTATTAAATATTTTCAACATTGTTGTCAAGAATGAACACACCCATTCTCGCTTAACATGTAGGCAACATGTTAATTACGTGTGAACATGTGTTCCCGTCCGCATACAAATGTGTCAATATTTGTTGGGATCAATGTATCCATGTGCCATGGGCTTATGGCATGCGCTTCAAGTGACTCCAAAACATCGATATTTTAAAGATCAAAAATTTCCTACAAATCAATATTTTGATACAAATGTCAGATAAACTTTGCGAAGTTTAGAAAGCTCGCCTTAATTCAAAACAAATTGGTATTTCTAGCAGTCGTCATTCTTACCAACGCAAGCAGCTTTGCTAATTGATGTAACTTGTCTTTGCAGCTCTCGGTATCCATCCGCTATGAAAGTATGAGACTTGACAGGTTCAGAAGCAATCACTTGCAGTTCTTCTTTCATGTCTTCTCTCTCTCTTGGTGTCTGACTGTCTGGTTCCACTCCAATGCCAAATATTGCCACTCCTTCTTCTTTCAGAAGTTCTGCAGGTGCGTGTACTAAGTCCTTTCCTTCTACAAAATTATTTTTATTTATTTCAAGTTTATTCGATGGACCGTCAGTGACTACAATTAAGACCTGGCTAGCTTTTCTCCTCTCAGCAGTATGTAACATCTCTATACATTTTTCCAATGCGATATCTGTCCGAGTGCCTCCGGTTTTGTAAAATATATTATCGATTGCAGTGTCTCTACTTAGAGTGTCTGGAAAGTGAGTTAGAGGTAGTGTGATCTCAGCCTCTGAATCATATCTTATCACTCCAAGCCTTGTGAGGCTCAAAGAGAAGCGGTCACAAAGGTCTTTAACGAACTTTATAACTTGGTTCCAGTTCTCATATTTGACGCTTTCTGAGCTGTCTAATAAGAAAATGAGATCGACAGCCTTTGAGCACTGATTGGCTAAAAAAAGGAAATCAGAGTAAAACATGTGGCAAATTGCTTTAAATTTTCAGGCGAGAGAAAAGAACACTATTTTCATCAAATTGTTTCTTGATTTCAATGCCTTAATAGAATATTGAAAAATTTTGCTGCATGATGTTTGTTAATACAATAGATAAAAACAAACTTTCTTTGATAAAAAATATTCGACTTCATTCTGACGTAGACTTGGAAACGTTTTTCTATATATATGCTCCTGTAGTCATATTTTTCTATCAAAGAAAATTTGTATTCCTCTATAATATTGAAGATTCTTTATTTTTCAGTTTTTAGTTTTCAGTTTTTTTTGAAAGCATTATTATTTTCCCTTTATATTTTTAATTTGGTTAGATATTCGGAGAAAATTGAGAGATTAGTGTAGACAGAAAAGGATGCAAAATTTTGGATTGAAAAATGCAATGACAATTCTGCATTGCAGTGTATGCATTGCACTGCATTTAATCAAAAAAATTCTTATTGCTACAGCTACTTCTAGCCCTTTCCTTTTACTTCACCTTTCTCGCTGGCATTCTTGACAGGTGCTTGAAACTTGTCAAGTTTTGGATTATTAGAAGCCTCGTCTTCATCGTCTTCTTCGTCCTCATTCTGAGCTTTGGCTTTCAATGACTTCACAGTATTGCCTTCTGGTTTCACAGTCTGAATACCACTTGTCACAGGCAGGAAAGATGAGTTCTGTGAAGCATTTTCTAAAACTCTTTTTATAGAGGAAAGATATGTTTCTGGGAAGAGTATGTGTTCAGCAGGAGCCGTGGACCAATCTTCTTCTTTTGATCCGTTGTTTGAATTTGTTTTAGCATTAACTTCGGTGCTTTTTGCTTCGGGTTGTTTTAGTTTGAGTTTTTTTTCATCTTTTTGCCCTTCTAGAAAAAACGATGAGTTCAGACTTTTAAATATTTCCAAAACAGCAAAATTGACAATATACATTTAGTAAAACAGATCGTGAGTTGGTGTTTCACTAATAAACTGTTGTGGACTCAAAAGGAACTGCCTTTCGTCGATTTTAGGCCATAGTTAACGTGCAGGAAACACGGGGCAAGAAACAGACCAGAGAAAAGACGAGTGTTACGTATTAACAATCTACTGGACTGAATCGAACTAAATACTTACAAACAAACACAGGTATTGAAAGTGGAAATGCGGAGATGAGCTAAGTATATAAAATGTACAAATAAGGAAAATAATTGAAGTAATGATCTGGGAATGACCTGGTGAGATGATGCAATGCAGGCAGGCATGTGTGGGTGCTGCAAATGACGTGGTGATTACGAAATAACGTGGTTGAGTGATGTGAAAATAACAGAATGAATGGAAATTGCCTAAGTGAGAAGGAAAGGCCTTAATAAAAGAATGTCTAATTCACTACAGACAATATTGCAGCTAGACAATATTGTCTGGTGCCAAAATACCATCTGTCAAATTTGTCCCACCATTTGTTGCACCAATGTTTGGCCATTGTCAAGCATTTTGTGTTACACTTATGGTCAATTAATGGTATGAAAATGCTTCATAATTTTGCCGCAATATCATCTGGCAAATTTGGTTCACAATATTTTGCACCATTGTTTGATCACTGCCAAACATTTAGAGTGATATCTTTATTTCATCTATTACTTATTGCCAAATATTTGCATAGTGGCTACATATGGTCAAAAATTCAATAAGTCGTTAAAAAATAGTAAAATCTACAATGAAAACATGTTTACAAAAACAAAAGCAATAACAAACATTTTGGACCCAAACTCTGTAAGCAAATCTTGCCACATTGGTGCAACAGATGCTGGTGCATCTAATATTTGAAAACTTTTTCTAATCCGTTTATACATAAATCATCGTGTACAAGAATGATCTTATTTTGATTGTCTATCCCCCAAGTGTTCCAGAATAAGCGCCCTATTTTAAGGCTGGAATGAATTATCCGAGAGCTAGAAAGCATTTTCAAAATCCATGTAATATATGCAAACGATAAATAAAATAGGAGCTAAGTTCGTTTATATTTGAAGTCATTTCCATCTTGCTGAGACAATATCCTTCATAAATTCAGGCAGTTGTATAGATGTCCACTTTTTCACTTTTTCAAATTAAAGGTAATAGGATAAGGTATTTGTTGTGAAATACATTAATTATCTTCACCTATAACAAGCTTACCTTTTTTATCTTGTTTTATTGGGTCATTGGCTTGAGAACTAGCTTTTTCCTCTGGCCTAGCTGATGAAGACTGCAATAGCGAGACGAGCAATATAAATATAAAAACAACTATTTCTTTTCGTAGTGCATTAGTTGTCGCCATTTTGAAACCATTTTCATACGACTTTACGGCTACCCGAGGAACTGACCTTTCCTGGTGGCAGAAGAAGATTTGTTTAAAAGTCATTGAAGCGTAACCCTTCAAACGGTGTTGATAGGTTGATAGAAGGCTGGCTTGAGCCTTGAAGCAGGATATTATTGTCTAAAAACAAGGAATAACAAGTTTGACTAGGCAAAGCTTTCAGCTACAGCAAGGATGGTCGAAGATAATGAAAAAATTTCAGTATTTAGCCTTACTATTTTGTGCTTACTCTGGATTGAAGAATATTGTATGCTGGGTCAAATGCTAGTTTTAAATTGATTTAGAAAATATATTGCTTATCGTTTGTGCTTTGGGTGCTTCTGCTTTAATATATATTTGGACCTTCTTTACTTCAAACATCCTCATAGTCTGTTAGCATTGCCTTGTCTCTTAAAGTATAATATTCTTGCTAATCTTGTAATATTGTCTTTAAATTGTTTTTCCAAACCAATTCTCTTTCTGGATCTCAGTTCCTTTAAGATCCTTAAAGAAAAGGTAGTACTTAGAAAATCATAAAAACATCAAGTTCGTTTTGGCATGAAAAGGAAGATAAAAGGCTTCTTAAATTGCTTAAATGACTCTGCTCTAGTATGCTTTTGGTTTTCTGCCCTTTTTGTATTTTGTCGTTAAAAAATCTTTATTCATTCTTTGCTTTTCATGTAAAGAAAGCAATTTCTACGAAACTATCAGATCATCATAGATTCATCTATGATATGGAACACTAATTGTAGAATGAATAATGTATGTCGAATTCTTTGCTTGAAAATAATTCATTCTTCTTAGATTGCTAACTTGTCCCATAGTCAATATGCTTGTCCTAAAATCTTCTTTATGAACTCAAAATTATCACGATGACTTACTGCTTCTCTTGTATTTGACTAAAGGAGGAAAGCAATTTCAAAGAAAACATCTGCTCATTTATAATCTTTAATAATCACTTCTAGCTTTTTCAGCTTTTTTCATTGATATTTGATTTCAATACTTCACTGACATTGTTATTCATAAATGGTAAGCTAATTGAAAGTTTAAATAATTGTAGGAAATATTGTAATAAATGATTTTGTTTCTTCCCTGAATAAATTGTTTCAAGCACTTATTCCTTTCCGTTTTATCTGTACGTCTGATTTTATTGTATTCGGGTCAAACAAGAACTACGAAATAATCATAGTAATAAATAAATAGTTAGCCTATGTTCTTAATGAGATAATTAACAGATGTCAAATTCTTCTTGGGTGTACATATCATTGATTTCAATTTAAGAATATTTTGTTTAGTGACAAAAACACCTCAATGTATAGACCCTGATCTAAGCAGCTAATTAACTATTGACTTAATTAAGTTGATTGTTTTGTTCCTAATGAGCTAAAGTTGAGCAAGATTAAGCTAATTAACTTCACGAGCATGCACGGATGTAGACTGGCTAGCAGAAAAACCAGACCCTGGGACGGTAGGACAGGACCTTGACGGACCATACCTCAGGGGAATTTCAAGTAGCCTTAATAATAGACACTAATTACTTATGCATTATATTTGGTAGCTTTTGCTACGAATTCCCTAGTTTTTAAAGACAAAACTCCTCAAAAATATAAGGACAACCATTAAGGTGGGAGGGCTGGGGCTTAAAATTAAAGAATAATGCTATTTTAAGGCGATTAGTATGTTTCCGCAGCGCTCCCCGTATTCTCCATGATTCATTGCAGAGGACATATAGAATAAACTTTGATCTAAAGGAGTTTCTGATCAAGTTTAGTAAGGTAGGTATCAGTGCCATGTGTGCCGAAACATTGTGCATATGTCAAAAAGAACTTCTAAAATTTCACAAATATAGAATCCTCCAAAAAGAGTTTCTTCTATTCTGCTGCAAAAATGTGGAATAAGATCCCACTACAGGTCAAAAATAAACCCACAATTTCTACTTTTCGAAAGAAATTGCAAGAAATATTGCATATCTAGCATTCTTCCCAAGCACGATTCCTAGGAAAGATAACAATATTATTCTTTTTTTATTATATATATTGTATATGATATATTTGGACTTAGACTTAAGTGGAAAAGTATTGTTAAATGTGTTCTCAAGACTCAAGGAAGTTATTTGCCTATGTCGTGTTTTTATTTCTGTAATGGAAAAGGGGTTAGGCTGCTATAGCTAAACCTCGTTTTTGCATTTTGAAAGTAGGCCCATCTGCAGCTCTCGAGCCAGTGAAATATGTAGACTCTTTTATTATTAGAGCAACTGGGAAATATAGGGTCTTTGGGGGCAGGTCTTCTTACAAATTCTTTGGTTGAACTTTTGACTCTTTTCCTACTTATCCTTTCATTTTTGGAATGTTCTATTGGATATTTTTTCCTCCAATTGATTAAAAATTGGAAATATTGAAGACTAGACAAATAAATGGAAAGGCAGCCTTTCTGTCTGTTTTTTCTTTACCATTGATGCCCTAGCCAGACTTTGACAACATTTCACCCAGCATCTCATTCATGTTAAGTTAAATATTGAAGCCACTTTACCATCTTGGCCATCATAAGATTAGCCAAGGGAAAGGCAAAACTTAGGCCTAATACGAAGTCTTTCAGGCATGTGTTATATGTAATTTTGCCATTTCAACGAATTATGAGCTGCTATTTGCGTTGTATTTATTGAACCAACTTAAATGAAATGATAAAAGACAGAATCAAAATGGCAGGAACATCGTGGAGGGGCTGGCCTAGGGCTACAATCAAAATTAGTTTTACAACTTTGAAAAAAAGAAGCAAGAAAAAGACAAAAATAAGAAATAAGCCAATCAGATTTTTTTTCAAGCCAAATTTAAACAAGCCAATCTTGCAACCCTGGTTACAATTTCATAAAAAGAATGCATTATACATTAATCTAAATCTGACATGCAAAGATATAACTATATTAAAAAGGTAGAATGATGTTTTTGTGACTCCAACCAGTGTCTTTCATCAAATTCAATTTTCACCAATATAAGGATTGATATTTGCAAAATTTTCAAAAATCTGTTGATCTTTCTCGTAGATCAACTAAACATTTTTAAGATCACAGGTGGAAATCTTGTTCGTTATCGATCGAGAAAAAGAGTTACCGAAGCGAAAAAGATCCGATTGGCCTTAGCTTCTAATATTTTTACCTCAAGCAACAAACTTTGCACAGTTTACAGATTATGCTAAGTCAGTGAAGCGATCTTTGCTTGCCTTTGTGGTGATTGTTTGTGCTAACCCATATATTGACTAGAGCCACTGGTCCCAATTGAAGCGAGAAGCGAGATCAAATGCTGCAGATTGTGAATCTTGAATCCAGGGCAATTAAGAAATTTCCGCTCTGCTTCAACGCACGTGATATCCCCCAACCTATTGTCCATTTCACACAGCTGATTGGTTGATGACAAAGATTGAATCGCGTGAATCGAACTTGCGAAACCAAGTTATAGCTAATTGATACAGTCTTTGGTCCTACTTAAACAACAGATCGTTATTATAGCTCGAAAATTAGATGAAACCTTTGCCATAATTAACAACAAAATGTCCTATAGATGTGTCCTTGGCATTGAAGCAAGACTTGGGATCGGGCTCGTGCACCCTAAGACGAAGGGTGTTAATCAAATTACCCTATAATAAATGACTTATTCTTGATTTGGGCGGGGAAAGGTAGAAAGGGTAAAGGGCTTTATTCTGCCCAGATTGCTCTTTTTTAAGATCTGAAGGATGAAAAGTTAACAAATTCAAAGACTTCTACACTTAATTCTGTGCATACTCTTTAGAATGCTCTTTATGGAAAAAGCCTTACGAAAGTATGTATATGATGAAATGTTCAGCTTGAACCATTGCTGAAAACAAATTGAAGACATATTTGAGAAGTCGAGAAAATTTGCGAAATTCAACAATTCATATTTGTAGCTAGTGATAAAGAGTCCTCATGAGACACTTCCCGTATGCTTGACAGTGAAGCAAATACTTTCGAAAGCCAGTAACTTTCTTTGAATAACCGTTCTATTTTGGAACAATGTGATACATATGCAATTTTGTTTCATTGCGTTCACCCTAATTGCATCAAATTTCGTATTAACTATTTTTGCACAGAAAATGAAACTTTTAAAAACCTTTGAAAATATTGCCAAATAATCAAGCATTGATGATAAAACATTGCAGCTCCAACTTTTAATAAAGAATTTATATTCTTTTTGACAGATGATGTTTTTAGACGACACATGATCTGCACAGAAAAAGTTTAAAAGCTTTCAATCAACAAGGCCTAGCAAGTGTCAGCACTGTAAATATGAAAGTTGGAGCTCTTGGCGAGCTAGCTCTCAGTAGACTGAAAAAATTTGAATTTCAAAAAAGTGAAGAATAAGAAGCATGTTTTTATAATACTAGAAATCAAAGTATAAACCCTGAAAAAAGGCATGAGCATGGCAAGACGAGATATTGGTTAAGAGAAATTGATTTTAGAGTAATGGCGTGGTTTTCTACTTTTTGCAGTGTTCCTGCCTTTTAACGATATTATATAGACAAGACTAATCTGCACAGAAAGAAGAAAACTAGAAAGCTTTCAGGCAAGGCCTAGGGAAGCAAACATTGCAACACGGGTGATGAACATTTTATCTTCAAGCGAATCTTTTATCGTGAAAAAATGACGCGCAATATGTGGCAGACAATGCTGTCCATTGCTTAGTGATTCGTTCAGCCCTGCGTACAACCAATGGATATACTTACGTTCTCCATGACCTGCATTTTTTTTGCGGAATATTTACGAGCAAAGACAAAGTAAAATTAGGTGGCTGCATAAAGACGAAAGATTACCACGTTTCCTGTCAAAAGCGCAATTCAACCAGCAGCGTGAGGGTCACCAAAAATCGATTAATTTTTTAAGACGGGCCATCTAACAGCTCGATATCTCCATTCGTTCACATTCCATCTCGATTCGGTAACGAGATTTTGTCTAGAAAACTGTGGTGGAAAACCTCTCCACATTATCCCATAATCAGGTAAGCAGAATGGCTCGCGTCTTCATCATTTTGATGGCCATTGGCCTCTTGGCTGCAACATTCGCAGAAGCTTCAAAAAAAGGTAAGTAATGTATCTTGCTTACTTTTATCAAGAACTTGGAAGCGTCAGATTTAGTAGAAATATATGCAGACACTTAATTTCATTGCTACTTTGTCAACAAAGTGCTAGGATTTGATTCGATACTGTTTTGATATTTCTAACTTCAATTTCTACTGAAAACTACAATTTCAAGAGCAATTTTTTATATTAAACAAACCCTCTAATAGAATAACATATTTTTTTAACACGCTTAGACACTGACGTAAAAGTTGTTTAATTTTCCTAAAACTAATCATTAATTTGTATTCGGAAAGTATATTTCAAATGACATCGTATATGAATTTTTACAACATGGAAAAATCTAAAGGATACAATTTTCAGACTTTTAAAATGATTTTTGTTTTCTTCAACATTTTTTCTTGAAATGTTCTTGCCTTTTACAACAAGTTAGTTCCTCTCTTCTATGAATTAAGTGGTAAAATCACTTCACATGAGAATACGTTTGGGAATTTTGCTGCAAGAATATGACGGGAACAAGAATTTGGCTATTTTTGGTGCTCATAACTGAAACAGCACTATACACCATATTTTGTCATTTGTATATCATATTTTGTGAAGTCCTACTTAGAATATTATCGCTTTAGACTATTTCATAAATAAAAACAAATAAAACAGATGAAAAATTTACGTGGTGGTCTTCATGTGCACTAAAATAATCGTTTTGCAGATTCGAAGAGGGGGAAAGTTGATTTCACACAAACCTAAGGCTGGGAAATGGGATAGAAATGAAAACTTCTTTCAAACTAATCGAAATTCCTTCATGGCATCACAGCAATCTTTCTTAAACAACAAGAAGAGTGCACTCTGCTCAATAATCTTTCATCTTCTTAGTTTTTCTTTATTCGGTTTTCTTTATTCAGATGATCAATAGTTTAGGAGTCGATAGGTGCTAGTTTAATAATATTATTTAATAATGTTAAAGTTATAATAGGCATCGAAATTTGACTGGAGATGTGAGCTAAAATTTGGTATCATTGAGAACGGAACATAAGAAATATGAAGCAACACGTGGAACAAAGCAACAAGCAGTAGAAGAAAAGAAATTGTCTCGCTTGACTGTCTACGTCACTACGTGTATACGTGTCTGATTGTGAATTGTACAGCCGGTGGCCAATCGACGTGTCTATGTTAGTTATTCAGTGGAATTCTCACAAAAACTCTTTTTTATTCCATCATTTGACGATTTAGCCAAATATTCAAATTACCGCGATGAATTATCAGAAACAACGGGGGAAACAGCTCACACCCAAAAACCGAAGAAAAAATTTTCTATTTGTAATGGAGAAAAGTTAGCTTTGTGCACTAAAGCAATGCTTTTTCCAGAAAATTTTGTTCAGGGCTCTATTATCCTCTGTACGTATCGCGCTCCCTCACAGCGTCTTATTTTGTGCACGATTCCAATAACGAGAAATGCGAAGTACAAAATAAGAGAAAGAACAACGAGAAAGACGCATTCATTCCAAAATGGTAGAATGCAAAATGGTGGGCGCCCCAATGTTTATCATATTTTAATGAAGTCAGCCGGAATCGTTTTAATTGTTGTCATTTCCTATGTAGTCAAAGAAATTCGTATCTTATAAGGCTAAGGGCTAGCTTGGCAAACGACTTTGTTGGTTCTTCTTCAAAACTATACGGCCTAACACAACTGCAACGTCACTACATGTTACATCCATCCGCCATTTTGATTTACTATCTAGCTTCGCTTTGCCATCTAGCGGGTCGATTTTAGCAGCGTCTCCGTTTTCATTTTGCTTTAAAACATATCTCTGTTCTCTATTTTCCGTTCTGTTCTCGGTTTTGTTTGATAAATGTTTAAGTCGATTCTTTAGATGACTAGAGAGTGAAGTTAAATAAATTCAAACGAATAGAAAAGAATTTCAATGTTTTTAACTATTTTCTCACGCGTTTTAGCTGCAGAAAAGAAGGAAGAAACCGCCGAGGCCGAGAAGGCCCCTGAGGAGGAGAACGCCCAAGAAGATGCCAATGAAAGTGAAAACAAGAGTGATGCAGAAGCAGAAGGTGCAAATGCTGACGCTGATGCAGAGAACAAAGAACAGGTATTTTCTAATATCCCCTCCCTGAAAAGGCTCTATGGTCTATTAGAAATACTAAAAAGTCCGTGTACATTATGGGGTAAATACAAACGCATCAACCCAGTGTAACGTTCCACACGTATGTTATTAGTTCAAATACAGCATCTGTAATAGCATTTTAATAGTGCCAAAGTGTGTCGCAAGAAGCCTTCACAGCATGATTATTAATTTGCTTCTTGATCAAATAGACAGATTTGAGCAATTCTTTGGAATTAGTCTCATTTAATTTATTTCTTCTTGCAAAGAAGGCCGTTATTCCTTTGTTAGTGTCAAGCAGCCCCTAAAGGGATTTTTCTAAGTCAAATAAAGTAAGGCTGTCTAGCAGATCCACCATATCCCCTCTTATGAACAACCATTAACGTTATGACGCATTTATCCCTTACAATGGATATCTATCTCTGTTTCTATAGCCATCAGCCCAAGCAGAACAGGCAGCACCAGCAGCTGAACAGCCCGAGGCTGCAACACAGAATGCTGATGCTGATGCTGAAGCAGAGAGCAAAGAAGGACAAGAACAAGAGGCTGATCAAGAAGGCCAGGAGCAAGAAAATGTCAAGGCTGCTGCCAAAGCTGATAAAGATGAAGATAAAGATGACGATGAGGCTGACAAAGGTCTCTCTTCAGAAGATGCAGAAAAGGAAATCAAAAAGGACGACAAAAAGAAGAAATGTAGGCCTAATAATATATTTTACACCTAACGCATATAGCAATTGTATGTCCCAATCAACACTGACATCAACAGCCACTCAGTCAATGTGCTCCTCATGTTCTTCAAAAGCAAATAGAAAACATAAACAAAAACAGATTTTGGCCGATTAAAACTATTATATATAGTGTTGCTCTTCATTGGATATCCATATCCTATTATTGGCTATCAAATACCTTGATTTAAGAAATAGGGAAATAGTTTTTATAAAATAGAATCGCAAAGCATGCACATTAATACAGCAATTCCTAAACAGCTCTCTTTATTTCTTCAAATAGTTGAATGCAACCTAAAATTCAGCAAAGTAGGATGCTTCAAGGATAAGGCAAAGAAGCAACGCCCTCTGGGAAACTACATCATGAGGGATGTTAAGATGAGCGGTCTTCAGAAAAAGAGTGCCACAAGCAAGTCTTCTATCTTCGATAACACCCTATCTGACTTTGCTTGCCGATGTGCAAACGAAGCTCTTGACCGTGGCAATGCTGTTTTTGGAATTCAAAATATCGGTAAGCTATTTTTTGCTATTCGTCGCAGTCTGCAAAACTCTAGCACACATATACGATTCTTACTGCAGGTAGCGGAAGTTATCTTCTTCTTGTTGATCAGTGAAAATATCTGGAGCTCTGAATTTTACATTTAGAATAGCCATCTTCAGAAAGTCTGAAGAATGCTCTTTATCGATGTTAACTACATAAGAATTTTATCTGCAGCAGGTAGATGACTTTGCTGCAACTAATATGTACTAAGTTTAACCTTGTGTGTGTGGAAGGTAATATAAAAAATCAAGAGTAAGGAAAACCCATTATAGCAATGGTTTTCTACTTATTAATAAAATTAGTAAATAGAAACACCACAAAACAGTAAAATCGTATCATGACGGTGAACATTATGGTTTCAATTAATAGTCAAGCCCTGGCACCAATTTTTCAAGGCTTATATTAAACTAGCTCAATAAGGCGCCGCTGTGCGGTTCCTCCGATCGTGCCCAGTTTTATCTCAGAAGGCTGGCTCTTAATAAAAGCAATTCAATGCGTGCACTCATACATAGTAGAGGCAATCATACTTGAACGCTGTCATTTTATTGACATTTGAAAGGCAGCACAAAAATTCATCCTTTGCATAGAAAGCTTTTGTTTACAAAGGCCTTATCACAGTTGAAAATACAGCAAAACAAGACAGGGAAATTCATCGGACTTGTACTCGAAAACTTGAAGGAAATTGACGAAAATAAAACGACATAAAGCCAACAAACGTTCTAGGCTGTTGTGCAAATGATTTTTTTGAAAATACGCAACCTGCTAGAAGGAGAGATCTCGTGAAGTATAGAGGAAGTGGCTGGAGAAGCCAGCATCGAAATTTATTAGATCGAAGATGGCGAGGCTAGGAGAAGAAAGTTTATAAAATAAAATAGATTCGAAACTGCTTGGGCAGTGGAGCGCCAACCGCTAAAGGGGGCGCGCGAACAATGGAAATCGTGATTCATACATACATACAAACATTTGCGCGTTGTAATGTAGATGAAATAAACTTGATTTTTATCTCTGTAGCTGAGTGCTGGTCTGGTGCTGATGACTCCAAATACGACAAAGATGGCAAATCCGAGGAATGTGTCACTTTTGGAATGGAACAGTGCAGCAACAAGGACGAACTTTGTGCCGGTCAAAAATCTACCAACTTTGTCTACTACATTGATGTACCTGACCATACCAAATCCAAGGAGGAAGCCAAAAAGGAAATAGAGCAACTGAAGAAGGCCGAAGAAGAGAAGAAGAAACAACTAGCCAAAGCTAAGAAGGCCAAGAAGAACAAGAAGAGTATGCTTTGTTTTCTCTTATATTTCAGCAATGATAGACAGACATAGTCACAACCAGGGCCATATTCGACTAAACAAATTCTAGTAATACATGCTCTGTAGAGCTATAGCTATTGTTATAAACTTCTCATTTCAACTGTTTGCCAGCCAAATTTTGTCCCAGTTTGTGAATAATCATGTCACACTTCTGGGGTTTATTTGCCCCCTCTTTCCCTAAAATAGAGTCCCTAGCAACAGCTTACTCTTGTTCTTAAGTTACACAGTTACAACAATCCTTGGTCTGTGTTGTATCTTCGGGTAACTCGATTCTGTAGTCTCAAAGTTATCGGCCCTAGAATCATGAAACTTGTCAGGAATACGAACCAAGCTCGTACCACATCAAACCCTTGTTAAAAAACTTAACGGAAATATTGTTTTACCCCCCTTCGTCGTCTTACCCCCCATATTGTCTTTCCCCTCCCATCTTCATCGCGTCATTGTACAGCTATAAGTATTTGCAGCAATGGAGCCAAAAAGAACAACAAATTCTAAAATCAAATTTGCAGGAAAGAACTTATAATTAAAATCTTAACCAATTGAGAACATCAAGTTCAGTGAAAATATTTTGAAAAAATATCAAGAAGCTATTCTATTTTTCATAAGAATACAACAAAAAATTATTCCTTTTCCTCTTCCCAAATGCTACTCATCTCTATGGCTTGTTTCTTATCATTCCACCATCTGTTCTTAATGTTGGTCTTAATGGTGTTCTGTTTAATGGTGTGTTTGTACAGGTCACTTACAGGTTTTTCGACAAAGAGATCTATCTAGAATAGTAAAAAAATTGGTCGTTCCACACATGGTTCTATTGATCTCCTTGTCAAATTAATGCAAAATACACAGTTAGTTAATACTTTGCAAGAAATAAATTTACATCGCTAAATGTCTCAACAAATATAAATTTACTCAATATTTTAACAGAGCAAAACAAGAAAGTAAAGACAGAGAAGAAATCTAAGAAACATGGCAAGAAACACGCTTAGGACCTGGCTTTGAAGCAAATTACTTCCACGAGAAGAAAATCTATAGCTCTCTAGAAGAACATGAAGAATTTCCCACCAACTGAGATAGAGACTGTCTCAATGAGATGATAATTCAAAAATAAAACAACAAAATTTCTTCATAACTGACACAACAATTTACATTTTGATATTTCTGATGATAATTATAAATATTTATTTATTAATCAGCCCTTTAGAATCTTCCTAACTATTCATACTGATTTTTGTAGTGACGAAATGCATCAAATGAGAATCATCGATAATTTCTTTGATTTTTTGTTTCCATATCCACAAGCAAAATGATCGCAAGAGCAGAGACCAAGAAAGACTGTCAAACTCATAAATGTCTCAATTTCAGAAACAGTGAGTGGTCTGAAACAGTATTAATTTTATCAAACATAAATGAATAAGAATTCAATAAAAATAGTGAGTAAAGATCTATCAGTGTCCACAACAAAGCACACCATTTCAGAAGTATTTTAGCAAATAAAGGACATTTGCCACATTATAGCAATTTTGAGGAGCTTGGCCAAGAAAGGTTAGTCTAAAAGATCACAAATGTCGTACAAATGAGAGGGGATCTGCCTAAGTATAACATCACAGTTTCTGGAAAAATCAGACCTATTTGAAGATCATCGATTTTCAGCTATTTTGGGCAATTTTGCCTGAGTATTGCCTTACCTTTTTTTGAGAAAATTAGTCTTTTTTGAAGACCATCGATTTAAAGCCTTTTGGAGGCAATTTCACGGCCAGGTCGAAAACTCGGACTTCTCGGACTTCTCGGACTTCTTGTCCGAGAAGTCCGAGTTTTCGGCCTGGCCCAATTTCACCTTAGTATAGCCTTACCTTTTTGAGAAAATTAGTCTTTTTTGAAGACCATCAACTTTAAGCCTTTTTGGGAAATTTTGCCTCTTTATAGACTTAGCTTTTTGGGAAAATGCAGCCTATTAAAAGACCAATGATTCTAAGCCTTTTTGGGCAAATTTGCCTTAGTATAGCCTTACCTTTTTGAGAAAATTAGTCTTTTTTGAAGACCATCAACTTTAAGCCTTTTTGGAAAATTTTGCCTCTTTATAGCTATAGTTTTTTGGGAAAATGCAGCCTAATAAAAGACCAACGACTCTAAGCCTTTATGGGCAAATTTGCCTTAGTATTGTCTTAATAGCAAGAGACCGTAAGGATCTCCAGTCTCAATTAAATGCTCTAGACAATTTTTCAACACTTCTCAAAATGGAAGTTAATATGAATAAAACAAAAGTTATGGTTGTAAGGAAAAACAGACAAAAATCAAAATCAAAATC
>JAACYV020160000.1:0-24811 GCA_009936425.2 Chrysaora fuscescens | reverse complement strand
TAAGAGTAGATGACAGTCCTCCATTTACAAATACTGGAATAGATTATGCGGGTCCATTGATGGTAAAGGATAAGAATGATATTCAGTACAAATGCTATATCGCTTTATTAACTTGCCTGTCTACTAGAGCCATTCACATAGAGCTTGTAGAGCTTGTAGAATCTTTGGATATCGAATCTCTTATCCGTGCATCCAGGAGGTTCTGTGCACGCACAGGTATGCCAGGTACTGTTTACAGTGACAATGCAAAGAATCTCCAGGCAATGTCCAAAGAAGTTAAGAAATTGGTAAGGCAGCAGAAGTTATATCAGCGTATAGCTAATCTAGGAGTCAAGTGGAGATTCATTATAGACAGAAGCCCTTGGCAGGGGAGCATGGGAAAGGCTTATAAGAAGTGTGAAAAGGGCTTTTGTAAAAATAGTAGGTCAGGCTATGTTGAATTATAGCGAGCTATATACTGTGCTGACTAAGATTGAAAGCGTTATAAATGCTAGGCCATTGACATACATTTATGACGATACTGAGGAAATATCGTACCCATTAACTCCTTCACAGCTAGTCAATGGAAGAAATCTGCAGCAAAATTCGAACAATAGACATGCTGAAGTAATAAGTACCTATGAATCGCTGTCTAAAAGAGCTAAATATCAGCATCATCTTTTATCTCAATTTGCTAAAAGATGGAAAAGAGAGTATCTTTTAGGACAACTAGAGGTCCATAAACCAAAACATAATGATAATGAACCTTTCATTTCTTTAGGGGATTTAGTAACAGTAAAGAATGAACAGACAAAGCGAAGTTTTTGGAAGATTGGAAAGATAGCGGAACTAATTTAAATTAATGATGGTAAGGTAAGAGCATGCAAGGCTCAGATGGGTTCAGATGGTGGTAAGTCAAAATGCATATTAAAGAGACCTTTAAAATTATTAATTCCATTAGAAATTAGCTCTGTGACATCATCATAAGAGTTAGCGAAAGGCAATACCACTGTTCCATTGCCTAAGCCTAAGGATGCGCCTGCGAGCAATATGGTAATGCGTGCAGACACTAGAACAAGACGCAATGAAGCTGTAATTGGTGAAATGATACGTAGGGCTGATACCATATAGTTTGCTACCTTGTTATATTTATTTCTATACGAGTGAGTGATAATTGATTGTAATTGTTTTTTGTTTAAGTATTCCTTGTTTGATTATTCTATGATCAACCAGGGGGAGTATGTTGTAAAGGATAAGTCAGCTAGAGCTAGACTCGTTTTCATGCTCTATATTCATTTACAGAATTAAATATCCTGTTATGTTTTGCATACCATATATGGCTTCATGCTAACAACTATTTATCTTGTTATCTTTGATTGCTGTATAGCAACGTAGAAAGTTGAAAAACTTTGAGGATCACGACCATGATCATGACCATGAGGATCACGACCATGACCATGAGTGTGATTAACAAGCTCAGAAGTAGAACAATTGAAGTATCCTGTAAATAGTATTTTTGTTATTATCGTTATATTTGATATAAACGTTGATCTGTCTGTCGACCCTTTCTACTACACCACAGCTTTCCCCTTGTTGTCCATCTGTGCTTAGTGCATAAGCCACTGCCTACACAGATATTAAGCGCATGTGCAAACCCAATCAATCCATCAATGTTGCTTTTCTATCAAAGTAGTTCTTCTTTAGACAGCTAACTATAGAGGTCGGATTAATTCTCATATTTCCATTTCAGCTAATGTCTAATATTGTTCATAGAATGTGTGCAATTTTCCAGTAATCTGGTTTTCTGAACTGTTTCAATACTATTTTCTAACTTTTTTAGATTAGATATGATGTTTTAGATATTTAAAATCAATATAACAAGCCATATATTGATTGCCAATTTATCTTCCGCGTGTTCCTTTTACGACGGTAGCAACTTGTTTTCCAATGAGAACATATTATTGGATTCTTCGTGCTCCTACATTTTTCTAGACAACATACTTATGAGAATTTTTCATATCAATGGTAAACATTAAATGTTTTAAAATTACTTTCACTATTCACACGGCGCCACGCCTTGGTCACCAATTTCGGAAACGATGTTATCAAGCTCACTAAATATCCATCGGTCGTCTTTCGTAGTTTCAAAAACTGGTTATTTTACGTGGGCCATTTTGTCAAGAGCTGCGAACACCACTTTTCAAAGGCTACCCACTTTAAAGAGCATGTATTATCATATTAGTAGTGGATGTGTCGTTTTCGGGCTTCTTTGCAATGGGTGGATTGCAACAAAGTTATAATTACGATATCTATTTCTAACGCGCTTGATGCCGCTTTGCGGCATCTTCGCTGACGTTCCTGTGTCATTTCCATCCTTAAATTACTGAAACCTCAAGGAAAATGATTGTTACTATGGTTATTAAAGCAATTTAAAACAAGCAGACGTCCGAGGCTTTTGAAGTGGAAAGAGTTGTTCGATAATACGCAACCTGCTCGAAGCGGAGAGCTCAAGCAGTATTGCGGAAGTGCCTCGAGAAGCTAAGATGGAAATTTGATTTCCATCGCAGATGGCAAGGCTGAGAGGAGAAAGTTTATGAAATCAAATAGATTCGACACTGCTCATTCAGTTGGGGCAGACGTCTACGGGTGAATCGAGGGGAAAAAGAAAGAACGCCGACCGCTAAGGGGTGCAGCCCCAAACATAGGAAATTGTGATACAAACATAAACACATACAAGCATACGCGCGTTATAATAGAGATTATTATCATTATTAGTACCATGTGCGTATGTTCACCCATGGACGTCAATCGTGTTGCAAGGAAGAAAACAGCTTGGAATCCAGACTCAACATGGGCTATGAGAAGCTTGCAAAAAAGGCTTGAAAGACCATAATACGCACAAAAAAAGGTCCAGATTAACTGTTCCATACGAGGAAGCTACTTAAGAGCCAAAACATTGAAGTTGTTAACAGGCCAGTCAGTGAAGCTGAAAAATTTTGCGGTTCTGGAAGTCAACAATAAGGATAGCTTATATGGCTGAAAGAGGATTCCAGATAAGAGAACGGCTTTTCTGCAATTACTGTTCATTGAACATACCTCCTGGTGCTTTATGTTGGGGCACAGATGATAGAAGGAGAAAGCAAAGCAGAAAAAGAATCCATGTAGAATAAGCCTTAACCAAACGTAGAAATTTGCAACTCTAAAGGCCTTTTTCTAGTAGCCATATATAATGTCTTTTAACTGCATTGTTTGATCCTTCATATGTTTGATTTATGATGAAATTAACCAAAAATAATTCCTAAAATATCAAGCATCAAGCCTCAAATATCACTGAATAAGTAATAAACATGATGGCTCTCATAAGATTCAGTAAAATCCAATAGTCTGACTTAAAGCTGATCCTCCCTGCAAACGGTCCGAATTTAACAGAAACAATGCTCGAAAATGCTTTTGCATCTTTTTCAAGTATGGAAGACTCGTGCCTGGATCAACAGTTGACTTGTGGCTGATAAAAAATTGGTTCCACCTACAGAAAAACCCATGACAGATAACGTACGACGTTAATCATATTACCAACTAAATTACATTACAAAAAAACACTCAACAAAAAAAGAAATATTACATAACAAATGTAGTTAGCAACAAAGTATGAAAAAAGGTCTCAAACTTCAAACTTCTTCTCCTTGTGAATGTTGGTCTGAAAAGTTGTAATCAATAACATGCTTTCCGCTGATCATTTATCGCACGATAATCGGATTACCAACTAAGTTACTTTACAAAATAACACTAAAAAAAAAGAAATATTACATAAAAAATGTAGTTAGCAACAAGGTATTATGAAATGGCCTCAAACTTCAAACCTCTTCTCCTTTTGAATGTTAGTCTGAAAAGTTGTAATCAATAACATATGCTTTCCGCTGATCATTTTTCGCACGTTTCATGGTTTTTCTTCTTTGATTCATGATTCTTTGACGTTAATCTTTTAAACTCATTAGCTGTACTTAATTTATACTTAATTATGTGTAAGTATCCATGAATACATGTTTGAAAATGTATATTCCTTGTTTTTTTTTCGTGCAATACGAATCCCGCTCTGCTTTTCTGTCTAGGATATAATTGTACAACTATTACTTAATGCTAAACATTGGTCACATTAGATTAACACAGCTATGTAACTAACAAGATGGCTATACTTTTCATAGAACTTCAAAGAGGCTGTGGATAAAGACAGCCATCTGGCTATTGGTTACTATATGAGTGGTATTTGCCTATACAAATCTCAGAGGTAAGTAACTTAATGTGTGTGATACAACCTTTATGTGTAAGTATCTTCGATAGAAGTTTCTTCTAGAAAGGCACTTGAACATCATCCCTTTTCAGGAATTCAGATTCTATTAGTCCCATTATACTCAAAATACCCTAAATATATATTACTTAACTATTCAATGGTGTTGCTGTTATTTGATTTTGTATGATATGAAGCAAAAATATCAATATAAAATCAAAATGGCCGTAGCCTTCATCTAAAGAATTATATAGGCTGTGGTCTCTAAAGAGCCTTTGTCTCTTCTTAGCCCACTTCAGAGTCTACAGCCGCTAGATATTTTTCTAACGACTTAATGAAAGCTTTTATTTATTATGCATAATATTTTATACATTTATGATCTTACACAATACATGTTCAACGTTGTTTTACCTCTAATGCAAAGTAGACCTTGATCATACTTGGAAATATCACCTTTAGAGGTGGTTGCTATTTAATTTTCCAGGTATTTGCTTGGTATTAGTTAGTAATATTCTGCGTTGTATCTGTAAAGAAATATATTCCGGCGTATCGGCGTATTAAAATTCTGCAATTCATACGCTTTGCTGTATGGCTCAAAGAACTTTGTATGACAAACGGATACAAGTAATGGCCTGTGGTCTCCATCCTTCGCTTTATCTCCTATAAAGCTACCTCTAAAACAGAGCTATCAAAAATAGCTTACAGCTCCATGGACCAATTCTATAATTAAATAGAGCGACCGACTTCACAAAGAGTAATAAAACAATTCTGTTCTTCCTTGATTTCCTATTTAGAATACACGGAATACATGTACTGTACTTATTAAACTAATGCAATTATCAATTTTTTTTGCATGTTTAATCGTTGCTTTTTCTCATCTCTTGAACATGCTTCCTAAAGATTTTAAACCCTTGAACTTCCAGGTTGTGATCAGGGGCATTTTCAAAAATCGTACACCATCAGAAATTTTGAAGTACGCTGTAGCTAATCGTATGAGATTTCTTTGATCTCGTCAATCAGGCTCTGTAACTGTTGTATATACCGTGTCCTCTTGCTGAAAATTCTTGATCGCAGCTACTATTACTCCAGAAGGGTGTAACACAACACTAGTCTTTATTTGATTATTTCTATTGCCTCATCAGGGCTCACCAAGCTCCTTACGGTGCGAAATTAAAGATAATGTCATGGCTATTCTCTGTTTGTTTATTCGCCATGTTAAAGATGAACACTAAATCAGCTGAAAACTATGCAGAGCAAAACAAATATTTTTTATACGTCGAAAAATGATAAACGCAATAGACAATAACTAGGTTACGAAACACAACTAAGTTACGGACGCAATTATATCTACCCCTATCTACCCCTATTATTCATTTTTATATACATTATTTGTTGTCCACCCACACATTTTATTTGTTATTCTATCCTTATTTTATCAATTCTCTGCGGTAAATTTTGCTTGCTTACAGATTATTTCATCCCCCAACTCGCTTTTTCACACTTCCTTTAAAATTCTCCTCATTCTTCTTCTTTTTTTTCATGCAGTCACATTTCCTTTCCACATTTCCTTTCTTCTCGTTACCCCCTTCCCACACCATACGACGTCATCATAGCAGGAGCCAGTCACAAAGTCCATCAATAATTTTCTTAATTTAAAAATTTGCACTTTTATTCAAGATTAATTTACTCAGAAGAAGCACCGCATGGCTGTGCGAAATATTAGTACTCATAATATTGCGTTTTTCGCCTTATCGCTCCTCCTGTGTCGTTTTTTTGTGTTCATGTTCAACAATTTTATTATTACCTACTTCGCCCCATGTTTTTCAAAAGTTTATTGGATTCCGGTACACGAGATTGGTATTACTGTCCCTTTTACTCAAGTCTAGTAATAGTATGTTATTCCCTTGCTTGTCTCATATGATTCTTCGTCTTTGGTTCTGCTCCCACAGTGGTGTTTTTTTAATTTTTCCTCGCTGCCCAGTGCAAACATTTCAATCCAGTTTTTCCGATTCCAGCTCTCAGCTTGGGGCCAATGTAGTACCCCCTTGCAATATATATAAACATGTATATATTTATCTTTAGACATAAAACGGAACTGCTAACAGAGAATAGATATCAGATAATGAGTGGGCTACTTCAATGTTTTACTCTATTTCTTGTATTGCATGCTCTATCTCCCCTTTTAATGAAAGTCTTTACATTATTAATAGCTATTCTGCCGCTGTCAAACAGTTTGAGGAAACAATAAAGAGCATGCGTGGCAACAGGATGGTTGATTACAAACAAATTGGCTTGAAGTATCAGCTTTTTGAATGTGAGGTGGAATATTCTTATCTTTATAATGACCTCAAATATTTTTGGGATTCAAACATCATTTAGAGGCTTTTAAATTCATCATTAAGCAATACAAACGTCAAGAAACATTGAAAGAAAAATCGCAATAGCTAAATCCACAGGTTAACTATTCTGTTTTTTTTTGCTGATAAACATGGATAGTTACAGTAAAAAAAATAAATATGAACCTTATATAGGCTAATCAATTTTGAAATTTTGAATAAGTATAACAAATTTACGCTCTGCTGGGATAAAGCAATCTATAACCTTTTTTCTTGCAATAGCACACTGCTTTTGACTTATTAAAAGGATTATAATTTCTATTTATAAGTTTTTTTCTAGGAGACCAACACAGGTAAATATCGCGGATAAATAGAGTTCTTGCCTTTTCCCGCTCTTCTCTGTGGAATTATGATTTGATCTCCTGAACACATAGAATTCATCCCATCTTCAGCCCATCTTTCTCAACCCATATAAATAGCGTTTCAATGTGTTAGCAGGAAACATAACGGAATTAATTGCTTAAAATAACGGTTGCTTCTCGTTCTCCAAAAACTACGGCTCCTTTTTTCCCTGTTGTGTTTAGACAACTGTGTTTAGATAAATTAAGACTCTTTGTGGCTAGTGTCTTTACGGTTATTTCAGGTAAAATAAGACACTCAGTATGCTGCCAATCAACTAACACTTTCATTTTTACGATCATACATCATATTCGGCATTTATTAGTCATTGGGGTTACGGGCTCTCAAGGCTCATTTTAAGTTCGAATGTGAAAAACTGATCTTATAATAGGAGAAATCTGCAATCCACAAGCCACCAAAACCTTCTTTTTCAATATACCAATAAACTTTTTACATTTCTCTCTCAATTTTTATTCAACGAATGTTTTTGTGGCAATTCTCAGTCCAACATGTACTTTCTACCTCTTTACAACTCTGAAAAGGTTTTGGTGAATCAGGCAGTGGTACTTTCAAAGCTTGGTGAAAGAGATGAAGCTAAATCCATGCTGCTTAAAGCTGCCCAAGCTAAAGTAGATAAAAAACACGAGAAAATCGAAGAGTCTCTTAGTATACTTAAGGTTGGTATTATATGATTTTGTTATGCTGTCTTGTTGTACAAAATGTTTTATATGGGCACTCGCACTCGTGGGAGTGGCTTTTGAAAACATCAAAAGAGTTTCTTAGTCAGTGCATTGTTTTTGTGACCTTGAATCCTTAAAATATTCTAAATAAAATAATGAAATAATAAAAATCAACAATGCAAATAAATTGAAACAGAAGAAAACATCTTCTCCATAAATGCATAACAAACTGCAGCTCTATCAACACCCTCTTGGACATACAATGCCAATAGTGAAAGCGCACCACCAGCCATTGCAACTCCATCTTCTAATCAGCTGTCAGTGGCAAATAACAACAATTGCGATAGCTTTTAACGGCAAACAAGAATAGCTGTAACATTCTTCTTTCATTCTAGATTTTGCTTTCTTGTAGGGTGCTCTGTCACTTTCAGTAGCATTTCGTCATAAGCAAATCAGGCAATCGAAGTAACGTTTAAACTAATTTATCAGCGAATTGTAGGTCTTGCTCGTGATACTTATCACTCTTGTGCGCAAGTATTTCTAATCAAATGAAACAGACAAGAAAAGAAGTCTGAAACATCTCTATTAAATGGGTCAATCTCAACATGAAGAAACTAGAAGGTTGAATACTTTATTCTAAATGAATGACTTTAAGAATGAAGAAAATCAATTCATCTTTTCTTATTGACGTTTTCTTTGATTGGCATTTTTCTGGTTGCTTATTTCAACAACTCTAATGATCCAAAGCAACCAATTTAATTTATAGACAACAAATTTTAATAGCTATTTGGTTTGAAAAGAAGAAGGAAAGCTTGTCATTTTTTTATGAAATACCATAAATCCTCGAATTAGCTCCCTGGGGGCTTATTTATTTTCGATTATTTTGGAGGGGGCTTATTCAAGGGAGGGCTGAAACAAGGGGGGCTTTTAAAATTATTCATAAAATCTTCATAATTTATTTAACATTTTGTGATTCATTATCGACCGAAAGAGTGATTTTTCTGTCATAGCTCGATAAAGTACAAATATGGACTCAAAAGACTAAAATCTACATGTCAGGAGTGGGGGCTTTTTCGAGGGGGGGGGGTATTAACAATTTCTCGGTCTAGGGTGGGGTTAATTCGAGGGAAGGGCTTATTCGAGGTGGGGCCAATTCGAGGATTTACGGTATGACTTAACAAATTTCATTTTCCCCTGCGCAAATGTAGTAGCAAAATAGTTTCGCAAGTATTAGCCTGTTGCGACTATTATAAACCGTGGATAGTCGTTTTTCCTACAATTGTTCTTGCCGGATATTATAATATGAATGTTCATTTGAATGTTTTTGCTCTAGATTAAAAAAACCCTTGAAGAGTCTATGCTTTGAAAGGAAGAACTAACTAAATCAAACAGTACAGCTTTTTTGAATTGTGAAAGGTCATTTCAAGCTTATTTGAGAAACTCTAAATTTTAGTGGTTCTTAAAGTGCTATTTCCCTGTGATTATTTGACACAAAGGAAGAGCTAAATCTGAACATTCTGCTTGGCGGATACCACACCATTTTATATCATGCCAATGCTACTTCATGCTCAGTTCTTCCAATTTTGTCGGACTAAAAATTCAGAAATATCGATAATGTTTTTTTTTCTTGACAGCTTGGTCATGATCTTCAGCTGATTCCACCGCCTCGTGGAACAGTTTTTAGACCTTCAGCCCATGCGGTGAAAAATGTTAAAAAAAAAGATTACTTAGGACAGGCAAAGGTACACTGTCTATAAATCTTTAATATTCGCTTTCATGCATGCCTTAGATCTTGCTTTTTGCAATGTGCAAGCTTCATAGAAAGACATCAAACATCGCTTACGACGATTAATCTCACAATTTATCATACGTGAAATGCCCGTTTTTACAATTTCATACATTTGATTAGAGTGGCCTGTTTTCAGTCAAACATTCCTGACTGCTGCATAATTAGAATTCTGGCACTCTCTCAGTTCTACTGTATTGTGCAGTATTCCCACAAATTTGGTGGCTGCAAGAATTTTCTTTTGCATAAAAAGAAATTTCGAAAAAGAAAGATATTTAGAATTATTCTATAAATATACCTTTTAGCCTACCTCAGTCAGGTATTGATATGTAAGAATAAACACACCCTTGCAGCATGTGAATGGAGGGACGTTAGGAGTTTGGGAAGAGGCAACAGAAAAGGATGCGGCAATTTCTTATAGCTAGCAGCTTAATCGAAAATGGTTAGGAACATCCGACGCAATTAAAAACATTGTTACTTAATTAGATTGCTGCATTGTCTGAACCGAACTCTTGTCATTCAAGATGATATCAAATACATATATTTTCTAATTAAAGTCTATTAATTCTTTAGATTGATTTTCTTAAACGTTTGATTGATACCTCGACATATTTCGTTCTGCTTGTTTCGTAATGTATAAAATATTTTGAAATTCATTTGGTACTTGTTTGCTTCCTCGCTGTTCCTGATAAACTTAACTCATTAGTACAAATCCGTCATAGAAATGTACTTGAAGGGATAAATGCCCATTGTGGGTGATTTGCGATGGGTATATTTGATTTCCTTTGATAATCTCTATTGCTCCGTGTCATTTCAAGGTCCTCTATTCGGCAGATCCTAAAGACAATAAATCTGGATTCTCTGGCTTATTATTGGTATGTATGTTTTCCGAGGTATGCTGTTAATTATTGCTGCCGTTAGCAGCCATTATGATTTTTAGACGGAATCTTGATATCCTGAGTTTAGGTCAAAAGACTAAAAGGAGGATGAAAAAGGTCAGGGTTACGCCAGTCAAAGGAAACAGACCAATTGAAAAGGCGATAGCATATCAATCAATCGAATAGCAAAATCACATGAAAATCACTGAAAAATCTTTGAAGTTTTCAAGTAATTATTTCATTAACATTCAGTTCTTCAAAGAAGTTTCTTCGGCGACTTGAGAGTATTTTTTGCATGGAAATTCTTCCGAGAGTGTAAACGTATTTTGTATATAATTTTATCCCTTATGGTCAATCCGAGATAATCGTGTCTCTACAGAGAATATCCATGTAACGTATATGAAAGTAGAAGCAAGTCACTAAGCAATTACTACCTTGCCATTAGCAAATTTACCCTTCGATCTCTTGCACCATTCATGTGTATCCGTGCCGTGTTTCTCTTCATCGCTGTTATTGATATTGATATTACTGTTTGTTTTAAGTGCACTTGATTATTTATAAAGGCAACGGTGAAAAGTTTTTACCAAGCAGCATTGCAAGTCGTCAAATGCAGAGTGCCTCAGAGCTCCTGCCTTGGCCCATTCTTATTTTTGATCTATATCAATCATTTGCCGTTGGTCCTACATAGAATAATAGTCTATGATTCTTAGTCAAAATGTGTACAAATGACGCAATCATTTCCTAATCTTTGAAACCTATATTCGAGTTTTGAGGCTTCCGAACAATGTTACCAACATGCATGCCTATCTCTTCAAGGTTCAAGAATCACGAAATGATCTACTCTCTGATATTCGAAAGCCAGGCCGTAAAGAAACTTTACGGAAAATTTCTAAACCATCACAGCAGACGTTGCCGAACCCTAAGCTGGGTAAGATTGTAGACAGCTCACCTCCTCACAAACCTCTCCCCTGTTCTCCAACCGAAGACCGGAAAAAAAGAGCGGAGACCTGGAACAGTAAACCAAGCAAACCTCTACCAAAAAGTCCAATTCCGAATTTACCTGCAAGGCCCCTTAACTCTGCGATTTTGGTAGAGAATGTTAATAAAGGAATGTGGACCGGAAAACGATCTGAGAACTCTGCTTTCCAGGAAAATATATCAAGTTCCATGCCTAATCAAGTTAAGGCAAAGAATGACAGTCAAGTCGGTCAATTTCGTCGTCCAAACAAACCTCTGCCTAGCTCTCCGCAAACTGCATCGACAAAAAGTGGTTTACATGTCAGTCCAACTAATGTAAGTCTCAGTTCAATTTTTTTTCGTTGTTTAAGTTGCGACTGCTCGTTCTTCCAGAACGAGAGCCCCACTTTCACCGATGAGGTAGCTTGGATTTTTTAATGGTATGGTAAAGCTAGAAAATTTGTGACAAAACAAGTATCCTAAAATTCGCGTAGCTATAGGTTTATTGTTCATACATTGCAAATTTGGAAGATTTTGATTCCAAAGGTTTTAAAAAATATTCAAATTAATTTGAGGCAGAACGTTTAACATGATTTGACAAATGATTAGCTTCTGAAAAACTGGACAAAATCTTTGGCAAGATATGCTTACAATGATTACGTATGCTTGCAATGGGGCATCTGCACTTCATTCTACTGCGCGAAACAAAAGATTTGTATTGGTTTGGTATAATTGAATTTCAAAGTTTAATGTTTTTCTGTACCTTCACCATAGAACTGAATCTCCCATAGGTCTGCCCTTCCCACACAGTGCTGGGGTAGTGGTCTTTGTATCATTCTAGCCAAGATAACGGGATGTTTTTCAAAGAAACTCATCTCTTTGCTATAATTATCTATTTTGCAGAAAGAATGCCACTTTGTAAGTATAGATGTAGAATTTAACTTCTCTGCAAAAATCAAGGTTCACGACAAGATTTCATATGAAGATCTCTTAGAAGTGATTCACCAGATATCTTTGCCAAGGGATCTTTGTGTCAAGTGAGTCAAATATGATTTAAAATAATTTCTTGCTACATTATCACTCTTAACAGCCTACTTTTGCCACTTTGTAATGATTATTGGCTACTTGAAGCTCCCTTTAAGATTGCTTTTTTTTTTAATTCTGTAGTTACATTGATGGCTTGGGCAAGCAGAAAAAATTAACAGATGTTGCACTCGATCACATTTTGCAAGGAAGCATTGACAATGCAAAATTAGTATGCTTCGAAAATAATCATCTCAAGCCATCAAATTAGTTTTCTAAATTATTCTATGCTAGATCTTCAGTATCTTTCATCTTGACATAGCTGAAATAAAGCAAAATTCGCTAGTAAATTGAACTCGATTACGTTATTTTCAACAATTTTTAAAGTTAGAATTTGTATTTTTATTTAAATTTATATTGTTGAATTTATTGAATTTACCGTCTAAGTTATTCAACCTGCTTGCCCAATATAGTGTCATCCGAATAGGGTATATTCCTGACTCTCGAAACTTGATAGAAATTGCACTTATGGGTTTCTTTCCCTCTACTCTGTGTTTGTTCCACCTTCATTTCCAAGAAGGTGAATATTCTTGAATTCTCCTTTCTGAATTTGCAAACATCTTTTCCTTTTCGCCAACTCAATCCATCGCAGTTAAACCTAAGGTTTTTTTATCAAAATTAGAGGAAATTGGTGTATCAGTTCTTTCCTTCCTTCTCCATCTGAATAGCATTCATTTTTATGTACGAAGAATGAGTAAAATGATGTGGTTGTGCTCGAGTAACTCATCCACCCATCTATGTATATATATATAGGTATAGACGCTGTTCTTGCCAAAAAATGTAACAATAGGCTTCACCGAAAATAGTCAATTTATTCCATTGAAAACAAACATAATTAGGCAATAAAATGGCAATCACGGAGTAATAAACAGTAATTAAGAGCGATTGGTGCTGTAGCTCAGGGGTTGAGCGTCTGTCTATAAAACCAAAGGTCGATAATCGAATCTCGTCTTTTTCATAAATTTCTATTTTGGAAGCGATCTTTTAAATATAATAAAATTTATTTCAACGATAACCTTTTTAACGTTCTTTATTTCCGTTCATTTTTTTTAACAAAAGGTACCTTTTTAATGTGTGTAAAAAAAATTCTGCTTGCGGAGTCGTTGCAGACGATTATACGATATCATTTATGTAAGCGTATGTGCTACTTAGTATCAACTCAATTCAGGAAAATTACATTACACCACAAGAACATTCTCGAATTCTTCACCATAATTTGCATAATTACAGATTCCTTTACCAAAAAAATTTTTTGCGCAGTAGATAATTCGAAACAGAAAGTGTACGCTACAGAGCCGTAGGTTTAGTAAAGTGTATATGACACTTTGATTTTTATTGATGAATTTGACAGATTCGAATCTGCTGAACACGAATATCGACATTAAACTTTCGAAAAGTAACTAATTTTTCCATTATAGCAGTTTTGGAGTCGGTTTTGGCCTCCAAAACATGTCCCAGAGAACTGGGTCTAGTTTTCCGGAAGTGACGCACGTGAGTTGTGTCGATTACGAAGTTAGATCGTATTCACCAAGAAACCGTACGGGATCGGGTTTTATTGCTTCACTTCTATCATGTCTGAGAGCGAATATTCATGCTACATGTCGTCAAATTTGGAGGAAGAATTAATGGGTGCAACTAGTTGGCAGTATTTAACCTACCAGAAGTAGCCATTGGTTCAATCCTCGGAGGATTCAGGTGAGGAACCAGCGATAGAGCGATGAAGATGGAATTCTACCATCCAGGCTACTAGATTGTAGTCGAGAAACTACCCTTTGAGTGAATGGTAAGTAAAATAAATTACTTCTGTTGTTCAGAATCAAGATTCCAATAGGATGGCATCTTGTTGCAAGGTTTTCCACAGCCGTAAACTCAACAGAGATTTGTTGGGCCTACTGTACCATGTTTGCTATCAATAGGCTCGATTTCATTAGAAGAAGAAAACAACTATTAGTCCGTTAAAAGTCTATGCAGCAACAAGTAGTCAATTTAATTTGATACACGTTATATATCTTATCAAACTGAAATAACCAACTTTAAAAAATTTGGTTAGGACACTAGCCTACTTTTTAAATTCCGTTTTTAGGCCAAGTAAAGTACACTAACTAAATGTTAATTATTGAGTGCTAGGGGCCTACTTAACCCTACATAAATCCCAGCTAACTTGAAAAATAGTTTTACGGGATAAAGAACATTCATTCAATGAAAAACAGACTAAACTTGTTTTGTTTATATATATATATATATATATTTATATTCCTGTTTTTCAGGAATAAATTTGGCAGATGTCAACCTGGTCTTCTTGCACAATTCCTAGTGATGAATAACTGCAGGAAAAACGAATTGCTTCTATTGTTGAAGAAAAGTCTTTGTAGAATATGTTGCAAGATCAATGTGTCTGAGAACTAGCAAGATTTTGCTGAGTGATGCACCTGCAGTGTGAACAGCAAAGCTCAATAATACATTACCAGCAAGACACAGATCACTACTTTCATCTATAATCTATACCATCACTTTTTATTTTTTGAAAAGTTGACAAATTAGTATTATAGATAATAATAAATATCAATATATATCAATAGATATTACTGCTTATTGGTTCTTCCTTTGCATAATTTTTTTTCATTAAATATCTTTGCAGTAGAATAGAAGGGTCAGTAGAGTTTCTTCTTAAAATTCGGTCTGCTTGCAAAGAAAGCAGTAGAAAGGCTAGTTCTTATTTTATAATCTAGGGGACCCTTCTCTGTCAATACTCTATTTAAGTGCCCCCAGCCTGAATTGCAAATATTGTTTTAAAATTTTCTCTGGTAATGCAGCTACTATTAGATCAATTTTCGGATTCTGATACCCACCCTAAACCTTTCCTGAAAATGCCCAGGTTATTTGGTTGTAGACTTCGAAAGGACAACTCACGTGCAGTAAGGTGGTCTAACCCTGTTGACATGGTATCAGATATTACAATGCCTAATGCCTTTCAATAGGAATTTGACAGAAAATTAGCGTTAACAGTACCGCCTACTCACCATCAGTTTATCACGCCTGCTTGCTTGCTGCTGTTGTTTTTGTTTGTGGATCGAAGGAACTTATCTCAGCGGAGACATGGCTTGTTGTTTTATTCTCAAATCCAGGAAGAGAGGAGAACGCACGTGTAAAGGCCACTTGGAGAAAATGTTCCGAGCTAAAAATTGACCCGAAGAGTACCTGGATGACTCGAAATCTTTACGATCAATTATGATAAATCTAGCCCAGAGCCTTCGCATACTGGGATCCTTTGCAGCTGATGTAATCTGATCCCAGTCGTCGAATTTTTGTTTGTGCCACTTCTCCCGGTCGATAGTTCAGTACAGCAAAATCTTCCTCTATAATCGCCACTACTTTTTTCGAAAAAATTAAAAACTTGGTAGGTTTGTTAAATTTATCTATTTTCGTAAATGGCTTGTTTGAGAATATCTGAACGCGTTTGCGTTTTACATGGGCCTACACACTTCGACTTGTCGAGCTTCTCCCAACGATTTGTGCAATGAAAATTGACCACGAAATTAGCTAAAATGGGTTCTGATACATATTCCGATAAGGTGAAAGTAATTGAATTACAATTTGTTCATATTTAGATCGAATTTTGGAAGAACGGAGTCTCAAAACCTTCTCGTCTTTGAATGAGTTTATATTACAAATCAATCATAACACAACTCATGTGCGTCACAGAGGTCTGGTACACAACGGTCTGACCGCGTTTTGATGAGGACACTTTTTGAGCAAAGTAGGGGTTGAAAAAGCCCCTGTTGAAAAGAAATGAGGCCTCACATGCAAAAATGAACTTCGCCATCATGATCAGTGATGTTTGTTTGATCGAATTAGCGAATAAAAATTTTTGTGTCATATACACTTAAATAATGTTTGAAGAGTTGGAAATACATTATTTTAACGAATATTTTCCTGTCAGCTTGTTAGCTGCGTATGTGCACTAGTTTATTCTAAAGGCATAATAAAATTTATTTCATTCCTATTTCGAAACAGTTCTTCAAATGTCTTTCTCAAATTATGTTCACAACTACTACCGTACCAGATTTTTTATTCTGTGTTTCAAAGTTTCTACATTTGTGGAAGTCCTGTCAGCTGGTTAGCTGTGGCTTTGATTGCTTGATTGATTGATTGATTGAAACTTTCGCTTGCTATCTTCGAAAGGTATGAGTTTCTGTGCTGAGCACAGGGGGACCACTGAATAGCCCAGTACTAATCTAAGCAGTGCGACCACAGTCCTTCCTCTAGATTGTGCCAACACCTCGTGATTCCTTTTGCCTTTTGCCTGGAATTACAGAGAGCTGGCGACTCTCCTCACTCTTTCGTGGCAAGTTTGACCTGGGTGGGAATCGAACCCACATCTGCGGATTGCCAGTACGACTCGCTCACCACTGGGCCATTCTCCCGCTAAGGCTTAAGTTTACTAGCTTAGCTTATATAGGCATTATAAACCTCTTTTATTCTTTATTTAGAAACACTGGTCTCCAAACGAATACTACATTTGGTCTTTTTCAAAATCTTTTTCGCAACTACTACGTGCTACCGTACCAGCATTCTACGTACATTTCGACAGTGCGCTATTTTTTAAAAAGTTGCCATGTATTCGACGCTTGTGTAAACTTGGCAATTTACGTTAAGATAACTCATCCCATCATACAACATACAATTTAATGAATCATCAACTCAACCACCATAAAGATGTGGGAAATGTTTTGTGTTAATAGGGGCCGTGCCCCATACGCTGAAAAAGATTCACGTTTCCAAAGGTCAAAGTAGAATAGATTCACAAAGAGTCGAATAAAACCACGGATATTTATAATGTAATAAGAATATAAATCATAACTTCACTTGCCAACTCAAACTTGTCTAGTCAAAAAACCAACTACTTCCTCTCCTACAAGACAATCCAACAACTGTCTGAAAATCAGCACAGCATGATACAACAAAACAATGTGTTAAAAATGAAACCTTAGCAATGTTAATTACGTAATACTAAACAAAACTTTAAGCACAAGGTTGCTTATCAGTCAAAGATAAAAGATAATAAAACTAGAAAACAACTAGCAAACGAATCTCAACACACTCCCCCTATTAAAGTGTCACCGATACAGCTTTAATACAAATTCTTCATTTCTGTTACTTGTTCTCATTATCGTTCATTGCTAACCCAGCAATACGATCCACTGCATCCTTTCTCGCTTCTTTTGGCAATAGAATTGAATGTTAATCATTTAGTCGTCCATCAATGCGCCATATGCCACTGTCATCTTGCTTTTTAATCAAGTTTCAATTCATGGAATATCTTTTCTGGGCTAACTTGATCCACATCTTCTCAAAATTAAGCATTTCGTCAGTCTTGAAAGGTCCATTGAATTTTCTCCCCTTACAATTTGCTGCAAATCTCTAGATAATTGCAGTGATTCGTAGAAGTTTTCTGTAGTCAAATCGGTCTAGCATTTCATCAATGAATTCTTTTCCAGTAGTTTCCTCCTCAGTTGTCTCCGTCACGATTAGCAGCTTTGTTCCGATCTTTTCTGTGAGTTTCTGTTTCTTTTATCTCAACAAATTATATCTGGTTGTTGCGGCCACTCGCTTGGATGTGTGAGCCAGCTGGGACCTTTAAGCCAGAGATCACCTAGCTTAGTCGGATGAACTCCTCTTGTTCCTAGGTCACTGGGATTCTGTTTTGTGGGAACATGACTCCAGCTCTCCATCGCCAGCTCTGATATTTTCTTCACCCTATTGCGTACAAATACTGACCAAGTCCCTTGATTTGCTAGCCAATGTAGTACTTTAGTACTATCACCCCAGTAGTGACAGGCAGTTATTGGCACGCTTTGTAATGCTGCAATAACATTTTGTTGAAGTTTTGCCAGGGTGTGAGCAGCGATTAATTCCAGTCGAGGAATGCTTTTATCGTGTGGTACAATTCTTGACTTGATGATGAGCAACAGGCAATCCATCATCATACTCTACTGCGTAGATCGAAGCACAGACGGCAAGCTTGCTGGCATCTGCAAATCCACGCAGCTCAAATTGGATAAAAAGCTCACACACGTGGCGAAAAAGGATCTTGGCTGTAATCATCACAGGTGACATCCAACCCAAAATATCATAGACTGAGTTGATGGCTGATATCACCAGGCATTCGTCGAATGGGATGATCAACTGATCTGCATCTTTATTCCTAGTATTTTTGTTTCGTTACTTGGTATGTCAGCAGCTGTCCAATTATGCGTGCTATTGTCATCTGTCTCAAGATGTCGAACATTTGAATGCCACTTATGTAGTGTCTGTAAGCAGTGCCTTCGAGGTAGCGGGATATGGTAGACGGTATTGTTCAAGATGCTTCTCCAGCGTTGCTCCAAGAATGTAAGGGCTTGATGTTGCGCCAAATATGATACGAGCAAACCGGTACTCAGCTATACATGTCCTTCAGGTTGCTGTAACATTGGATTCTTTGAACATCACGGTCTTGAGCGTCGATTCTAATTTGTAGAAAAGCTTTCTGTACGTCACCTGTTGTGAAAAAATGCCGAAAACGATTTCGCAGTAAAATGTCAAACAGCTTTGGTTGCAGTGAAGGTCCAGTTTCCAGGCACTCATTTAGCGATGGAGCATTTATTTGTGGCTTTGCAGAACAGTCATAAACAATTCTCAGTTTTGTTGACTCTGCTTGTTCACGGAATACTGGCTGGTGAGGAGCATAGTGTATTGTCTCCCCTGTTGGCTTGTCAGGAACTATTTCAAGTACACCAATGCTGATCTGCTCCTGCATGACGTCATCATAATCTTGCAGCTTCCCAATCTTATCTATTTTGTTGGTTGTAGAGATCAACCGGTTCAATGTTTGCTCCTTGTTCGCACGTAGTTGTATATGGTCACGTTTCCATGGAAGCTTTGTTTCATATCAACCATCAAAGTTTTGCTTTATCTGTTCTTTGGGCTTTCATGACTAAACTGGTCTTTCTTGGGTGGTTCTTCAAGTCCAAGGACGTCCAAAGAGCAGAGTTGTTAGAACTCTTCTTGCCCAGTTTGCAAGAAAAATTGTTTTCATGTTGCTTTCCTGATTGAACTCCCCCAAACAGCGTCCAACCTAGTTTTTTAAATTCAGCAACTAGTTCAGTATCCGGATTTCTCCCAAGAATTGGTGGTTTATTTGATCTTATCCCCTGATAGTCTCTCACTCCCAACACAAAATGGATAGGAAGATTCTTGCATGTTGTTGCTTCATCACAGAATGTTAATCGTCGAAGCCTTGGCTGTTGGGCTTTGACCGTTGTTTGGATTTGCTAAGAACGTCAGCACATCCTTTTCAAGATTTGCTAAGAACGTCAGCACATCCTTTTCAGGATTTGCTAAGAACTTCAGCACATCCTTTTCAGTGTTTATGCAATCAATCTCAATAGCAAAGTTGTTGTCGATATTTGATTCAATTTTCACTTTGTATATTTCAACCGTCTTCCGCATGTTACCGTACATTTGCTCAATGTTCTTGTGCTCTTTTTGAGTTGGCTTTAGGTTTAGTTTGGTAATTACCTCGCTGCCTATGTCACTGCTACTTGCTCCTGTGTCTACCATGATCCGCACTGGTTATTTTTCTATTGTTGCTGTCAGTGATGGGTGTAGAGCTCCAGACTGTCCACTTGTAGCACTCATGCCTTTCTCTGTATGGTTGACAATCTCGTCGGTTGTAGATTTTGTTTGTTGTAGGCAAATTGATGGGTGATGTTTCTGTCCACAGTTGAAGCACCCCCGTGATCTACATTGTGCTGCTTGATGTCCTGTTGCAGTACAGTTGAAGCATGATTTGCGTTCACGTAGAATCTTCTTCTTGCAGCAACGTCTAGAACCTTTGTACTTTTCCAGTTGTATATTCGCTGCTTCCACAGTAGGTACACACATGTTTCTGCTGGCCCATCATGATCTGGTACCTGGAAACGTCAAGCAAGAGGCGTCAGTGAACGATAAATTCTTTGCAACGTAGATATGAAGGTTCCAGCAAATTTCACAAAGCTCTTAAAAATGGCGATAACAATAATCTTCGACTTAATTCAACAAGGAATTGAAAAAAGCAGAACAAATCTAAATCAGCGAAACGTCAACGCAAGCCTGCACTGCTTGAAAATTAGTCGGTACGAGGCAACAGTTTTGCCAGAACTTTCAAGCAATCACGAAGAAGTAGACACCAAGTTATTAGAGCGGCACCTGTTGCTCCCGGAGGGGCAGTGATGATTCGATCCCCATCTGGTGACATCGATGTCTATGAAGTTGCACCTCGGATCCATAAACACATATACACAAGATGCACAGAATATGTTTATTGGTAGATGCAGTAGGCATACATGAGTGAGATAATCTGAATGAGCCAATCCACTAAGCTGGCAAGTCGTATCTTAACTGACGGATGGCTGGAAGGGTGCCTGCCATCTACCGGACCACAGCAGTAGGCCAGTAGATAAGTAGAGCCCCTATTAGAGAGAGTACTATACCGCTGTTATACATTTAACCGGCATCAACAGTAGAACATCCCCTGGTACCATACAGTAGGCCACCGTTAAACTTTGGGTAGTAGACCCTATTTAGGGTACCCAAGTGATGAATGGTAGTAGGCCACGTGACGAAAACCCTACTAGCAACAGCTGTGAACCATCCCCTAGTAGCAGACAGTGAGCCACCAAGTAAATTAGGTAATAGGTCCTTTTTGGTACCCCGGGGCTGGAAGATAACTGCACTGAGAATGATGGTCGTGTGGAAGCTTCCACCCAAAAAGTACGGAGATTCTTTTCTTTCTCATTTCCTGTGACAAAAACTGAATTCAAACAGAGTCACTGAATACATCTAACATCCAGCCCAACGCTTCCTTCAATCCCATACATCATGAATCATGAACAGGGTTGGATACAGATTGAAAAAACAGGCTCAACCAAGCCAAGGTTTTTTAATGAACTTCATTACAAGTTGACCAGAAGAGAACTGAATGCAAAACGAATTACTACGATTTTGCTTTCATCAAAAGAATATTTTGCTTTCTTGAGGTTACTGTTACAGCACCGACCTGATTTTTATACGCCAGGAGAGAAATTCGACAACTCAACGGAAAGCGATTCAATGGGCCAATCGAAGTGACAGTGGAGATAAAATGCCACTATTTCACTTGGTACGGTAAAAGTAAAAGGCACAATAAAAAGTGGAAATACTATAATCTAAGAAATAGGGTTGAGATATCGCTATCCGTCGCTAAGATTTATTTTCTATCTTGATTGAAAAGGTTTTCATTAGTATTTGTATCAAAATGCTATGAATTTCCATCTAAGACTCGAGGCTAGAAAAGACAGATGTTGCTAACAAAATATTTAATTATTCTTTTGTGTCCCTAGACAGTAGCTACATTTTATAATTTTAGTCCATTCAAGTAGCATTCAACATGATCAAACACGTTTTGAGAGGATAGTTTGCAATTTTGGCCGAAAACGAGACCTTGAACATTAAAACGAGGCTGGAAGTTCCGAATTTGCCCGTATAGCATATATTATACAGTAGCATGAAAAAATGTAAAAATATATATGGCACTGAAGAAGGCGAAATGCCGAAGCACAGAAGTCAAATGGGATCAGAATCTTGGGCTGTATGACTTGAAAAGTATGGCGGCAATTCTTTTGAGCTGTTTAGCTCAATTGGATTGTCGTCAGCTTTCTGATCATGCAGTTCAGGTTCGAGTCCCATCAAATTGCGGTATGCCACTTGTGGAAAAATCTATCCATTGTGTATGTCATTCATGAAAAAATATATACAGTAGCATATATATATAGCATTGATTTTCGAAATCAGCGTTTGAGGTCCTGATTGGATGCCATCAGGGAGGAAAGAAATCACTGTGCATACCTTTTATTTTGACTATTCTCTGAAAGTTGCTGCTTGCGACACTGAAAAGAAATTTTCAGACTACTGGGGAATACCCTTTCAGTGCAAGATTCCACCCCGCTGCTCAAATCGAATCCGACTAAAGAATGAGAAATTAGTTAAATGGTGTTGAGACTATCAGATGGATTTTGTATGCAGACAACGTTGTGTTATTCTGTCAAACAAACACAGATACAGAAGGCATACTTACCATCCTAAATGGTACATGCAAGAGATTCGGCTAAACATTTTAATATAAGAAACCCAAGACCAAGTAATCGATAATGAAGAGCTGGCAAACCAGGACCCCCTGTTTTGGATTGATTCAAAGGAGACAGAAAATATGTAATATTTTACATTTCTTGGTCAAGTGATAACCAATGATGATTGCTTTGCAAAACTCAAAAAAGAGAAAGCTACAGCAAAGTTGAAAACTAAAAGCTGAAAACTGTACTCTGCGATACGAATTTAAATCTGCATGTAAGGTGATTTTAGAAGCTTGTGTTGGATCAGGACTAACATATGGAACAGCTGCATTGTTTCGTGATGAAAAAGAACTGAGAAAGCCCGAGGTATTTTTTAAACAATGCGATCTGCATTCCTATATGTGATCACAGAAGTATGAGAAATTTAAGACGTTTAATCGAAAGGTAGTGATAAGTATCTTGAATAATACAAGTGCTATAAAACTTGAGGTACATCAGCATTTTTAGTTGCCTATTATGAGTAACACTACAGCGCCTCCGATCGTGCTTAGTCTTGTCTCGGAGGGGTGGCTTTTGATATGATTAGTTCTAACTCTAGCAGTAGCCTCTATTTCACGTAGTCCTAGCTCACCTAGCTCCTGAGTCGTTTTGATCCTTCTTTGGCATCATACAATTCTTGCAGATTACGTGCATTTATGCACAGTCGAGGCAAACATACTTGACAGCTGCTATAGCGACCATTGATTCATTGACAATTGAAAGGCATTGGATACGGATCAGAGAATCGTCCTTTTTCTTCTCACGATGGGAAAACAGAATCGAAAGCAGATGTTTACAAAGGCCGTTTACAGTGAAAAACAAAGCAAAACCACACAGGGATTTTCATCGGGCTTTTACTCGAATTCTCGAAGGAAATTTACGAAATAAAGCAAGCAGACGTTCGTACCAATAGTACCTTATTCAAATTAACATCTGAATCGACGAAAAACTCCAAGAAATCGTATTTGAAGTATTTCAACTAGAAGCAGTTGCACAGAACGGTAGTAATTATACCTATTAAAGAGGCCTTTTAACTAGTTATTTTAACTTTTTAGAAATGGAAAGCTTGTTATATAATCTTTATCGTACTTTTATCATAGAACACTGAACAGCTTCCTTTTTCATTATAATCAATGTCACTTATTAACAGAGCTATAATGAATCTATGTTTCACAAAACGAATGTATTAACTTATAAAGTGTTCAAGCTATCAACTCTCTTTGGAGCGTAGGTGAAGAGTAGGCATATTTGTTGATTATTTGCTCATAATCCAAGGAGAAGTTTTTCTCCTCACTTGAAAGTATCACGAGTGACTCAAGGTATGGTTGATCCATGGTTGCTCTGAGTCTGCTTTTGACAATCTTTAATTTGCTGAACAGCCAAGAAACTTGTGTGCAACTCAGCGTCATGATAACTTTATATGCAACATATAAAGCCGGGTATGACGATACATGCATATTGTAAACATGCAAAGTCTTGAAAGCACATGGTATGCAAACTTTGCAAGGTTCCTTTCTCTTGAGGCATGGAATAGCTGTCTCTGCCTGTGTCTGTGTGTGAGCGGCAGCTGTTGCACCAGAAGGAATTGTTTCTGTTACAAAGGTTTCCTCTTCTCTGACAAACATCTCCATGCATTCTTCGACACCCTCCTCTTCACTGATGCTTGGTGCCACTTGCATCACCGCTGTTATGTCCTTATATACTTGAGCAAAAGACTCTTCTCGCAGCTGCTTCAGGTCTACTCCAGCTATTAGCGAATTTTTTTCAGAACCATTGGGTTGTTGCTGAGTTGCTTTTCTACTTCTGAGAATCGTCGAGGCTCAAGGAACGCCAGGTCTTTTTATAAATCAGTATTCTTGGAAAATCTGCGATCAATCTTAGCAACGGCAAGGTCTAGTGTGGCCTTGTAGGTATTTATCTCGTAGCGGTCAGTAGCATTACCGAGTGATTCCACTTCATCAGGACATTCATCAATTGAAAGCCTCTTTCTCTTCCTAATTCTTTGTTCCTTTAGCTCTGATGCAACATCAATGCCTTCATCTATCAGATTGGTTGCGAATGCCTTTGCCTTGTCATGTGTTTCGCAGAAACTTTCTCTCATATTGGTTAGGCTGGTTCCAAGACTCTCGATACGCAGTCATTAGGTCTAAGTCCTGCGTTTGTAGGTACTTTGAAACTGGTATGGAGCTTGGAGACCATAATGGGCACCTGACATGTTTGAAGCTCCATCAAAGGAATCGCCAATTATATTTGCTATTGACA
>JAACYV020158890.1:0-14767 GCA_009936425.2 Chrysaora fuscescens | reverse complement strand
AACTACAAGAACTGTTTTCCTCGTCTGAACTACAAGAACTGTTTTTCTCGACTGAACTACAAGAACTGTTTTTCTCGTCTGAACTACAAGAACTGTTTTTCTCGACTGAACTACAAGAACTGTTTTTCTCGACTGAACTACAAGAACTGTTTTTCTCGACTGAACTACAAGAACTGTTTTTCTCGTCTGAACTACAAGAAATGTTTTTCTCGACTGAACTACAAGAACTGTTTTTCTCGACTGAACTACAAGAACTGTTTTCCTCGTCTGAACTACAAGAACTGTTTTCCTTGTCTGAACTACAAGAACTGTTTTTCTCGTCTGAACTACAAGAACTGTCCTCGTCGGAATCACTATTGCTGGATTCTGCATTGCTGGAATTCTCTTCAGGCTCGTCCAGTCCACTGTCATTTGTGTTGTCATCATTGCTTCCACGCAACTCCTTGATCTCGAGTTTGCCATTAGATGGCTCTGAAGTATGAAGCATCTTTTCAAATTCACGTATTTGTGTAGTTGCACACTCACTTGTATCCTCAACATCGATGCTATTCAAGCCTTGGTCACCTCTTAGACACAAAGAAACATTTGGGGAACCTATCCCCAATAATGCTGAATCACCTCCTTTTTTTAATCTCGTTATTTGAGAAATTATACTCTCTCCTAATTTCCCATCAGTAGACTTCTCACCAAGTCCCTCTGTTTCTCCTTTGATAAAACTGTCCCAGCTTTCTTTGCTTTTTTCCGAACATTTATACGCATTGAAAGATGTTACGTCAAGATACAATTTATTGATGTTTTGATCTGTAGTTTGGTTTTCGTCTTCCGAAGACTCCTCACTGCTATCATCTGAATCATCTGATTCTAAATTAGATCTAGTTGGTTTGCTAATATTAGAGAAAGAAAGTGGAGACACATCAATGTTATCTTGCAAAATCATTGGCTCACCATCCTCACTGGTCGAATCAAATTTTGAATTGGTGTCTATTTCTTGCATGCTGCTATGTTCCACTATTTGTTTGCTGCCAACGTCTTCAAGGTCTATCAAACAAATGCCTTTATCGCCATTTGTTTCTTGCTTCACTATCTTTTCATTCTCCTTTTCCTTTTTTGAGGAATCTTTCTTCATCTTTTTAGGAACATCGGCTTCTCCATCAGAGCCATTAATGTGTCTCTTATTCTTTTTGAGTTTTTCTTTGCCAATCATCTTATTCTTTGTTTGTTTTTCTTCTATTAACCAAGTTAGGTTTTTCATTGAACCTTGATTTTCGCCCTCAAAATCATCTTTTAATTTTCTGAGTTGATGGCAGTGTTTTGAGGGATCAATTTTCTTCACTTTTGCAGTGCCTGTACCACGAAGATATACCACAGGCAATGCTCTCCCATACTTCCCAACAACCCAATTTCTTTCATCTGCTATTTCAGTGCCAGGCACTGCAGCTTTGATTTTAGCCATTTTGTCTGTTATATCTTGATAGCTTTTTGCAAGTCCATTAGCCTTCTTTGGGCTTTCAGGTTGTGTTTCTCTTTCTCTTTTCAATCTAAAAACAAACCAAACCTGTTTATCTGCAAAATTCATGTTGGTCTCCACAAATTTAAGCTGGATCTTGTTAATTCCTTTGGCTAGATATGATATTGTGGAAGTAAAATAGATCTAACTGTGATTGAAAAAATTAGGTATTTTACTTGATTTATGAACCAAAGACTAATATAAATTGAGTCACAAGTGCTTTTCTTCGCACGCGCAAATTGTTATTTTGTTTAAGTAAAGCGGTACTATGATGTTCTTCACATCCAATGTCAAAACATGTGCTTTAATAAACCGTGATAACTGACGGATCCCATAAAACCTTCGGCAAAGTCTGAAGTGGCAATTCCCACAATATGAAATAATTGCGACACTTGGTGCTTATAGAGCAAATGTTTTAATAACAAAGTTGTCTACTGAATGTTTCATTCTGCTAATCAAACCCTCTGATATCTACTATGTATTCTAAGATTGGGCTTGAAAGTTAAAATGGGAACAAGCGTTAGCAAAAAGGACAAAGTTGAACTTAGAACATGTTTTGGGTATGGAAAAAATGCTTTGAGTATGAAGGTTTTTATAACCGATACCGATATTCATGAAGATCATGAACAGAGCAGACAGCAGATAGTCCTGTTGACATTAATAGTTCGGACCATAGTTCAGACGAATCAGACACTGACGAGAAACTGCTGAGTAGTCCTGATTCCTGTAGCACACATAAACTTAACGCTGATACCTATTTTAAGGTAGTGGAATTTGGAGAGAAACTTGAATACCTATTTTTGTACCACTTCTTACATACCGTCTTGAAATAACTACACGTGCGAATCACACGTGCAAATTAATTTGCCTATGTGGTTTGCCGCACGCGTGTTGTTTTATTTCCAAAAAGGACTGCCTAGTTGTCAATTACAATTTTTTCATATTTTCCTATTTTCTTTAATGGTTCAGGTAGCTGTTGCTGATCTATTTTGAAATGAAGTCCTACCAAACACTGAACTGGGTTGACTCACTCTCATAAAAATGGATGTCCTTTCTAAAGAAACTAGTTTATCCACACAGAAAACTTTCTTTACCAGATATTGTTGGTCCTGCCAACCCCTTTAAGCAGTAAGTAAGTTATAATCTTTTAGTAATTTTTTTTGTTATAGATACCTGGACAAATAGCTTTCTTTTGCAACCTGGAGTTTAAGCTCATGACCTTTCCATTTTGTTTTGCTATATACAGATATGCCTGCAAAATTTATAGATAATGAAGTTTACATCGAAAAATTATACAACATCAATTAAATATTCTATTGATTACAAAAATATCATAATTTGCACTCACATTTTTGTATATTTTTCTCCAGACCATTGATATTCACATAAGCAAATGTTTTTGAAAATTCAGCTGAAACAAGAAAAAAGGAAGATATTTTAATTGTTCAATGTAACATTCTATGACAAATGTGATTAATTGTGTAGTTAGATATAAAAAACTAGTAACAAAAGCATGGATGACTGACTAGTACTTGTTGGTCTCAAGCCAACCTTCGTTGGAAATCATGTATGTTACACCAGAGATCTCCAGTGTGGACTTATTGACTGGCCGGTGTGCTGGCGCAAGGGCCAGCCTTGTTTGACATCCTGGAGTACTCTTGTATTAGTGCTTGATGTACATATTAAGCAACTACGATTTTCGGTATGAAATTATTGTGAATTATCATTCATTATCATTTATTCTGTTATATATATTGCATACTTAGAGACGTCTGAATATCTCCTGTTATCTCCTGAGACTGCTGAAATTCCAACAAAAATTTCCGCCCTTAATAATTAGTGGACTTACTTTCATTTTGTTCCTATTGAAAGTTATTAATTAGTGTACTAAACTTAAATTTTGTAAACTAGCCTAGTACAAAATCAGGTTTGAAACATTAAGCCTCGAGTGCAGCAATTAAAAACTAAATCAACAAGCTAACAGACTATATTAAATACTCCTTATTGCCTAGATTAAGTTTAAAACCCTTCATCAAAGATACCATACCCTGTCCCCCTAAATCAAAATTTGGTGCAGCATTTGACGCTATTTCAGCACTTTTGAAAGTCTTGGCATGGAGCATGTGTTAAACATTGATTTCACCCTGGAAGCCAAGCAAAGCAAAGCTACGGAAATCGTCACTCTGTCACTGCTACAAATAACAATGCAATTTTTCTACATTACAATGAAGTTCTCCAACCTTCAGCTTCATTGCTGCTTCTTCTTATTATGTCCACAGATGATACATTACCAAAACTGTGAAACCTGCCTCTATTCAAAATAATAAAAAAGAAATACTACAACTTGAATGCCTGGGTTTTATCGTATTACTGAGCATCAGTAGATAACCCTCAACACAACAAGGTATTGGGATCAATTAAATAAATATGTAACTATTAGCTATAAAAATGAATAATGATCTAGATGAATTGGATAAAAAGTATATTTCCAAAAGCTTGATGGTCTGGCATATACCGTCATCTTAAATGGGCCTAGTAGAGTCTTCACACAGGCCTGTAAGATAAGAGTCATCTGCATCTTATCTCTGTAAAACACTTTGCCACCAGAGAAAAGGCCATAATTGGCATCACTCACCTGAGATCGTCTTCAGACACCTCTGGATAAAGACCACCAACAAATATTCTTCTATTCACAACCGTATTGCCATCACATTCTGTCGCCATTTTGGTTAGACCTTGTGCCGATGCCTAGGCCAAAGCCTCACTTTCACTTTGCCTCATTCAATTTTGTGTTTCGTCACATTCTAATAAAATTGTTCCCACTGGTATTTTACTCTCTTACAACTGCTAAATGGAGTAAATACCTCTTTTTAAAATCTTCTTCTCCTCATTTCAGTCACTGCACCTATTTCTGCAACTAATTCTTTGCATGATAATTCTTCAATCCTAAACTCTAATATCCTTCGATGCTATAACTAATATAAATAATATAACACATACGCGGTCAGCCAAAATCCCCCACCATTACTCATTTCAGATCCTCATTTTCAAATCTGTTTTTATACTTGCATTTTAAGGTAACATTGCTTTGCTGTCAGAGTCCTTCTCACTTCATCTGATGTATTTTTTTTTCTGTTGAAATCAAGCTATTTATAAAATCTTTGTTTCGTCTTGACGCTTCAATGTTCTTCTGCTTGAGACATAATTTCTTTTTAATTCTTTCTTTGATCATTTTTTTGTAGCTGAATTTTTTTAGCTTTCAGCATATTGAATATCTATATTTATTCCATATTTTGTTCCACATATTTTTATTTCTTCACTCCAGCTACACTCTACAGTATTCCTATCATTTTATCATTATTTTTCCTCCTTACTTATTTTCCTTGCTTTGAGGACTACTAGGTAGACTGTTACCAGATACGATAAAGAGGCCCTCATGGGAGTTTAGGGAACACGGAAGAAATTAAATTCGAAATATTTTTGGAAATAGCCTAGGAACAAGGGGACAAATTTGTGAAAATAAAATTTTTAGGGATGAATTTAATGGATTGTCCTATTTGTTTAACGGGAAACGAGGCGGCCAGCAGAACAATAATTGGGGAACAAGGACAATTTAAACCCAATTTGGAATGCCAAAATATACAGTTTGCATACTATGGTCAATTTATGTGCTTCTAGGGTTTAGCAATTAGCACTATGGTCAATTTATGCCAAACTCATATTCCAAAAAAATTGAACTTGAAGAAAGAGAGAGATTGTTGGAAATCAAGGATTCACTGTGATTCCATGGTGCTGTTATCTATAGTTTCAATCTTGCTTTAAAGCGTTTATTTTGTTACACAGTTGCTCTAATATTACAGTAATCTGGTAACAACTAGATATCTATAAAACAAAATTTGATAATTGGCCCAGAAAAATAAAGGAACCAAATATCATATTTTGCATTTCAAAAACTGTCCAGAGTTCAATAAAAGCTATAAGCAGAGACGTAAATGTAGTAATTTGTCATGAGCTGGTAGTGAAGGGCGCCATCTTTGTATATGCTGGAAAGAAGGCTTAGCTTGTAATCCTTCGGGCCTACAAGTTTCTTCTGATTCGTGATCGTTACTCTGTAGTCGGTGTCACGCGTTAGACGAAAAGCACCATCTTCGTTGCCTAAAAGAAGGAAATCACTCAATAATCTAAAAACCATCGCACTTTAACAAAAAATCATGGGCGGTGATAGCTGGACAGGGCGAAGAGGCAGCGTACATAATATAGCTTACAACAATAGAGTAGAACAGTACAACTAGTCAGAATGAGATCACTATTGAGAGAAACCATTTTGATAACAATAAAACTTTAAATACAATGATATATTTTGTGACCACTGGATTTCCTCAATTATTCCAGTAAAATGAGGCTCATAATCCATAATCCAGATCGAAAATCAATAATCCAGATCGATAATCGATAATCAAGATCGCCAATCGATAATCCAGATCGATAATCCGTAATCCAGATCGATAATCTAAAGTATAATCCGACCACACCTAAACGTAGATTAAACAAGGAAATTCACAACAAACCTGCAATGATTTTGAATGTGATTCTGTGATAGAAATTTGGTCTGGAGACTGAATAGTAATAACTTGTGTACCCTGGCTTCAAATTATTCACCACCTTAGAATACAACCATTGATGATAGGTAACCTTGTCATTCTTACATTCAGTATCACCAGATGCACAAGAATCTTTGTAGCAGTACCTAAATTATGATATTACAGTCTTATTATGATGTATTATTATTCAGAATAGGAAATCTAGAGATTCTAGTACATATTTATTGCCCCTGCAGAACGATACTGATTGCTGATTATTGGTGGGAAATACACTGCAAGGCCTCTGACGAGATCAGCAGAGAGAGAGAGAGGGGGTGGGAGGGGGGAGGGGCAAACTTTATATCAGTCAGTAAGGTACAATACAAGGCTTCTTATAAAAATATATTTCGCAAAACACTGGAGGCCCTCTAACTGCTTTCTTTGTAAAACATCGTTTCGAAACACTTCTTAATTACTTGTAATATTTGCAAGAAAATTTGAAAGGAAAAATGGAAGCATGTCACAGTGCCTTTACGTTACTGTAGCTGCAGCAAAACCGAATATTCCCGATCTAAGCTGTTGCTGGTTGCAGTCGATTTGCAGCATATCTTGCAATGACGTTAAGTAGACGGAATCGCGTAACACAAGCATTAGTAAGCAATCTATCCAAAATATAATAAAGATACAGAAGCATCAGCTCACCTGTCCCCGTATGCCTTGAAGTATTTCTTTGGGCAAGTTTTTGGCGCACATTTGTAGCTTCCATAGGTATTGAAGCATTTGAAATATCGAGTATCGCATCGCTTACCTTGTCTACACTCGTCAATATCTAAAAATGAAAAATAATCAAAAAAGCACGGTTGCATATAACAGGGCCATAAAAATAGAAAGTAAACATTAATCGGGATTTAGAGCCTTATAAAAGATTAATTCGAATTTTTGGCGAATTGTCATATCATCAAAATTAGAATTTTAGATTTTGTCTGTTTGTTGATCAAAGCTGATTTGGTTTGGTATCTGTGTGAATGAAACATATGCAATATAATTTAGTCATTTAATAGGTGCAGCCAACGTGAAATCCATGTATTAGCAAATGATAAGTAATCCTTCTCCATAACAACCTATCTGGCCACTGCAGAGTCCAGAAAAGTGGTAGCTAAGCCTTCCTCCGGTCAAGTATGAATGAAAAGAATACCTTCTTCATTATAGGGTGTGGTCATCAAGTAAAAAGGGGGTGGTAGTCGTTAAGAAAAAATGAAGCACAACAGTGAAGTCCATGAATTTGCCAATGGCTCATTTTTCCTCGCTATCACCAATTCTACCCTAGCTATATACAAGATGTTCTGTTAACAGCAACAAAACATGTTCATGTTGCTGATTGAATAGCAATTGAACATGAACGTTCGACCCTCAAGACCTATGTATCAACAATGCCAGTTTCTTGTTTTAGGGAATTAGGCATTAGGCTAAGCCAACAACCTGAAGCTAGATGTAACCTCGCAGTCTTCAAAAAATGTTTTTTCCACACTAACCCTTACTTTTCTGTTTTTCAAAGAACCTTCCTCACGGTCAATGACCGTGGAGCCGTGATGTTTTCTGGACTCTGGGCCACTGCATCACATCGCACCTCATCCACATCCCGTACTTCCTCATCAGCTAGCCTCACTCTCAATCTAACCAATCATATTCTATCTAACTATTCAATTTAAATTCAATTGTGTAAATACTGTATTTATGACTTTTTCCATTTACTTACAAACCCTGAAGAAGTCCTGAATGGCAGGACGAAATATTGGTATAAATTTAATTTTAAACTTATTGCTGTCGTTTTGTTCCATTGCAGTTTTCCTGCTATTTTATTTTATTAGCAAATGGCCTGAATTATGGTCTATAAGCCTTAATTACAGCTATCTAGCAGATCTGAAGCAGAAATTACTCCAAAATCTAAAATTCATTGTCATTAAATTACGAATTAATCTTAAATAGATTGTAAATCGGGATTAAACCTCAAGGTCTCCTTTTCAAATCTAACAGCATCATGTATTGTATCGTATTGTATTCTATGACTTATTTCATGTTAGATATATTAAAAGTGATAATACACTAATTGAGACCATAGTGTAAAGCAACTTCAGGGATTCATAGATCATTTATTACAAAAAACGCAAGGAACCGTATCTGTGAAAAACCAAGTTTTGATAAAAAGTTTTGAATTGCTCGGTATCTTGGCTTGATTTCTGTATGGTTATAAGATAGGCCAACTAAAACATCCATCAATGATATATGAGTGTATTTTCCTTACCTACGCATCTATCACCCTGAGTTTTATATCCACTTGGACAAAGACATCTTGCTTGATCTCCGTTCCTGCTGCATTTCCACTGGCAGTACTTGTTCGTGCAAGGATCATTTACTAGGGGAAGAGTCGAGATGTTTAATACATGGATAAAGAAAGGAATGGCAAAAATTAAAGCAGTCGATGGCAAAATAGCCTTACCCGTGCATGTTTTCTTGTCTGCGTTGAGAGTTTGTCCTGAAGGGCATGTGCAATAGTATTGACCTCCACCCATATTGTAGCAGCTATGTTGGCATGGCTTGCTGGTACATGGATCGCGAACAACTAAAAGACAAATCCAGAAATGTGTAACTTAAACAAACTAACAGCTGTAAGCACGTGTTCAATGGCATGAGGAGGGTGGGGCAGAAAGAGCACCTGCCCCCAGAGGGGGTTACAAGCAAGGTTTTGCCTTCCGGCACAAAAAAGATCTTTAAGATAGAACAACGTGACGTCTGATTATTAATCAATTATATTTTACTTTTGCAACATTAGTTTTCCACTTTTGGTAATGTTCTCGAGGATTTAATAGGTTTGAGTTAGGTCCAGGGTGCACAGTTGTAAGTCAACAGAAAATGATCAAGTCGTTCACAGATACTCAGCTGCACGTATTATAACTGGGAAACTTTCATTATACCTTATTACACTAAATTAAACCGTGCACCTAGGACGGCCAAAATTAAGCCCCACATTTAATAAGCCTTAATTCTCATCAGTTGTGAAAAATGTGTACATTAAATCATTTTGTTGTTGTGCGGCTTAATTAGGTACATGGTTGATTAGGGATAAGAGATTGTTTGGAGATTGTAACAAGGGATAGTCCCACAAAGATTTACTAACAAATAAATGCTTGCTATGTATCACTGGTACAATGGCTGTGTAAAGAAGGGTGCGCGTTGTTTGACAATAAGTTATTCTGTGTTGACAAAATGGGTTAATGTACCTTCACATTTTCCATCTCTCTGCATCCTGTAGCCACTTCTGCAAGTGCATCGATATCTTCTACCTCCTAAATTTTCACAGTTCTGACTGCACGGACTTGTTCTGCACGGATTGTCATCATCTGGAACAGAGCAAGATCGATTTAGCTTAGAATGCACGCAGAGCAACGACGATTCCTGTTTCCCAGAAACCGCAAGCAAAGAATTCGAGTAACTGCCTAGTGACTGCCCAGAGTTTACGTTATCAAAATGAAAACGTTTTAAATTAGCGCACAAAAATGCCACATATTTTCCAAGCCCAAGTCCCAGATCTGTAGAGTCAAGACTCGTGTGTCATGGTAAAAGATCAATGTAACAATACACAATGTAATTATCACCCCCCCTCCCCCTCTCTAACGGTCCCCATTTGTAGCCAAGGTTTGTGACAAGTACAGGGGTCTGGAATCTACCATAGAGAGCTGGGCCCTAATCACGCTGTAATCATGCTGTTTTCTATATACTTATATTCTTGTGTAATCCTGTTTTATTATTTTATTACCTTATTACGATCAACACGATGTTAGACTTGTTGTCTCTTTCTATGTGTACTTCACAGTTTGAAACTAACCCCCTCTTTATCAAAACTCGCTTGAGGTTCAGTAAAGTAATGAAAAGTAAATTGCAGTATCATAGTCTTAGTTTCTAGCTAAGAATACACAATTGGATTACGCCCTGGTATAGATATATATATAGCATATAGTATATAGCATATAGCATGGTGCAGCCAAATACGGCGCTCATAACTACCAACCAGTTACCCATATATACTCCTGGGTAGACAGAGAGAAACAATTGTGTGGACAACTTTCCCAAGATTGCTATCTGTTAAATCACAGATGACATGTTCATGGTTTACCACTCTGTCTGTTACTTCTTGCATGCTAACCACTGCGACACACACACTGAGATGTTATTAAATGTTATGTATTGGAATCGCTATTTGATTTCGTCAGAAACGAAGTAAAAACATTATAAGCCCAAACACCGTTACCAACATTTCCGAGACCCAGCCTGACAGAGGTTCTTAATTTGTCAACTTCAAAAATGAAAATCAAGTCAAGTTTACAATGTGCGACAATTGACTTTTTTCAAACGTTCTTGATCGTTAACCTGATTTCAGCATTTCAATTAGGTTTTAAATCTAAAATCATCTATAATTCCAGGCCTAAGGTTCTCGCAATTGTAGCTTCTTTTATGCTTGGTTCTGCTGTACTGAAATACGTTTTTCGAAATCTTCACTTGAAGTTTTGAATTAGCTCCTCAGAAATCATAAAAGTAGATATAAAGGTAATAAAGTAATAAAAGCTATATAAAAGTAAGCAAACTTAATATGACTTTAAGATAAGCTCAATTAGTTATTTATAAAGAAATGAGGACAACATTGCTCTTACTTTGTCCAACTTGTAATCGCACATTAAGTGTTCCGAGGTAAGGAACGACACGATATATTTCTTGGCCATTCATTCTGATCAAATTTTTCTTCATATCAAAGACTTTGAATTCCAGAGCCTCTGGTTTCTTTGCCGATTCAAATACGATTTCTCTTCTTACAGTTCTTGATCTTGGGATATTCATTTGCTTTTTTTGATTTCCTTCCTGCCATTGAACCATGTACGATAGAAGGGGGTCGATATTTCTTATCTGCAAGCTGATTTTATACGTGTTTACTGCAAATAAAAGATGAGAAAAAACATAGGAGATTTCATTCAACAATTCATTTCTTTACATTTTTGAATAGCGAATCAGCACGCAGTGTGTAAGACCACGTGGTAAGACCATGGAGATTGATTGTCTCACGGCTGATGGATAAGGTCAGATGTAAACAACTGGGCCAGTTTACAATAAATTGTATTTATTTATCAGAAGCAATTAGCAGCCACGGCCTTGGAGTGGCAATACGAGGGGGCCTACCTCCAGCGAGCATCTTAGAAGAGGCAACATTGGGAACAGCATATTCCAACTTATCCACTAGTGTGTGAACTGCCCCATGAAGGGGTTTGTTGTTGATTGGGGGCTATGACTGATTGGCAAGAACTTGATGCCATCAAAAATGTTTCATATCAACTGTCTTTCCTTCAAATAGTTTTCATACTCTACAACGTTATGACCGACTCGGTTCCTAGAGGTTCCTACTGACTGGCCAATAACAAAAAGTAAATTGTACCTTTGCAGGTCAACCAATCATTCTTTAGTTGGTGTCCTTCCGGACATGTACAGCTGAATCTATTGCCACCAACAACCTCGCATTTATGCTGACATCGATTGTTCTCACAAGGATCAAAAACTGAAAAAAAATAAAATAAAAGTAACCATTACTTTGCAGTGTATTTTCACAGGAACGTCGCCAGATAATGGAGCCGAGATAGTCGCAGTGTAATAGCACAGAGTCTAAAGTTGCACGTTAATTCAGCTAAAAGTGCTTAGTCTACTCACAAGGCCCATAAATTACTTCCTTTTGAACCCCAGCAACGTCTTATATCTTTGCTTTAAGTTTTTAATGAACTTAATAAATACTTCACAACAAATTCTAAGGAAATTGTAGATGGGGGGCTTCGGGCTAAACAAGAGGACAATTTTGGAGACAACGCCCTTTAGATCGCTGGAAAATGCCCCTGTAGTACGATTTGCTTATTGCTATTTAATTGATAAACAAATGATGATATTTTGATGTCTTATTGACGACGATCATTATTTACAAAATTTAGGACACTTTGCAAAGGGAGGTTGGAAATTGGCTGAAATCGATTTATTTTCAAGTCATCCACTAACGTAACCTTTCTTTTAGATCACATTGGCTGTAAAACGATAACTTTACTTCACAGTCACTTACAGCAAACATTTTCTGCTGTCTGTGTGCAAATCACGCCAGGAAAAAAAGACACTTCAATTCGTACACGATTCAAAAATATTGTATTGATTCAAAAATTTGAAAGGAATTGACTTGACCGAGTTTCGGCAAATGATTTGAAGAGCTAAAGATGCTCGACCTGGGTGATGAAAGGGAAACCAAATACAATATTAACAAGTCTGGAGTTCCAACATCCTTTGGCCGAGCCTTTGGCCTTCACAAGATTGCAAACTAGACTAGCTTGCGTCACAGACCGAAACTGAGGTCACTTGAGGTGGAGTTATGAAACCATTTATGATCTCTGATGCAGGCTAAAACTAGACAAAACTGGTTCTTCTTCCATTATTTCTACTTCCTCGAAGATATCAAGAAATGATACTTGATATAGGCCTTGTTTCCATTACTCCGCTTTCGTACGTCTCCGTTTTTAGATCAGTCCGTTTTCGTATTTTCTTGAACCGTTCCTATTACTCTTGACTACTCCGTTTTCGATTTATTCAGCTCCGTTTTCGATGGAAACATGGCCATAGTTGATACAAAAATCTAGCCTTTTATGCCCACTGCTAGTGTTACAGCGCTGTTTTTCTCTAGGGTAAAGATTGTCATCACTGTCATCGTTAAACTGACACACATCTAGGGCGCTAACTTGTTAAACTAAAAAATCCATTCAGATCCCAATCAGCGTACTTTGTGAGTCATGTATCCTATTTATTATCACACACCGAGGTTACCTACCCAGGGAGACTCCCTATAGTTGGTGACAGGGGGTCAGACACAAGCTTTTTTTAAAAACCCAAAAAAATATACTAAAGTTTGCAGATTTTTACCCCCAAAAGTATACTTATCGCTAAAGAGTATAGGATGAAAACAAACAAGCACACCCAACTTAGCAGAACAGGAATTGATGTAAAATAAACCTAAGCCGTTTATTTAATTCAAGCCACACATACCATGTAGCAACTGCTTTCTGTTATGCCGAGTTCAACAAAAGAATCATTCCTTTTTGTTTCAACAATGTGCTGCAGTATTTTAGAGAAAGACTCATCTTAGGACTAACTTATTTCTGTAGCTAGCTGATTATAAATTGAATCTGATTTGATACACAATTACACAAGAAAACTGTACTTTATCAGAGTTACGAATCTCCCATATGGAATCTTCTTTAAAAAAAAAACTTTTATCTGCTCAAAAAGTTATAAAAGTTTGTTAATCTGTCAGAAAAAATCATATTTTGGACTAAAATTTCGTGGGAAACAATACTGCGGCCGCTTCCGAAAAGAAGAGAGAATTGAAGACATTAAACATAGAAACTAAGTTAGCTATGTAAAGCAAATAAAAGTTGGTCATATTTTTTCGCACTTCAATTTCAGAACGTTATAGTAACTCGGCAAATGCATCGCACGTCTATACTTTGATACAATTGGCGAAATATTTCATAATAATATTTATACCATCATTATTGGCTTGATTAACTGCAGGACGAAATATAAGTACTTTTAACATTGTGTTTGTTTTATCGCCTCGCCCAGTATCGTTTCGCAGTGTTCCTGTTTTACAATTCTTTATTCTCTACTTCGCAACAAGTTGTCCAAAGTTTTATTGGATTCCGATCGATATACGGCTCTTGTATTGGTGTTCTTTCCTCTCAAATCTATTTATAATAACCATTATTAATAAACTTGATATTAATATCATAATTAATATTATTATTTTTAACTTACCCTTCCATCTTTGAGCACTCACCACAAACACGGTTGCAAGAAGCAAAACAAATACAAATTTTATTTCCATTTTCTGATCCTGCTTGTTAATCAACTTGAAAAACTGCAATTTGAGAGATTTAATGAAGAACTGAAGTCACTAAACGCGGTCAGAGTTGATAAAACCGTAAGCTAACTCTTCACAAGAACGCAGACAACTGGTTGAGTTTTGGGGTTATCGTGAGCTTTTATAGGCGAAGTGGGTCAACTCACTTGATACGTCTGTCGTTCAATGCTGTCGACAAAGGTGGCAGTTGAATTGAAAACGAATACACCTTGTGGTCAAAATATCGCTATCTGTAAAATACAGGATGATGGCGGAATTCAAACTAGACAAACTGGTTTTTTTCTATTCTTCCACTACATGGCAGAAATTTTGTTGTTGGACTTGTCACAATAATTTGGCCCTTTCTGACCCGTTGCTAGCGCCACAGCGCTACGGTTTTCCTCTATGGACTATTACACTGTAAATACCTCGAGGGCATTTGCGCATATTACTCATTTACTACACTTGAAAATTCTCTCGGTTTCTGAGACATAAGGCCACAGGATCACAAAGCCAAAACAAGACTTTCCAACCAATCCAGGTTTAAAAAGATTTTTATTAGATGCAATTTTAGCTGTTGATATCAATGTTTTTGGAACATACATTTGCTATCTGCGCGATGAATCGATTTATGCACTAGGCGCAGAGGGACTACTGAATAGCCTAGGGCCAATCTAAGAAGAGAGACACTTTTACTTCCTTTTGATTCAT
>JAACYV020157780.1:0-10385 GCA_009936425.2 Chrysaora fuscescens | reverse complement strand
TAAGCTCACTCCTCGGAGGAAAGCATAAGCACCTAAAACGGTCATCTTATTTTCTCAACCCGATCTTATGTCTATGTTACTATCCGCTTGCTCGGCAAAGAGACGAACGAATTGGACTCTAGCAGCATAAAACACTGAAGACTAAAACGATTTTCATGAATTTCATTCTCCTTTGAACACTTTAACGTTTGATGATAAGATCTTTCCATTTTCAATCTGCAGACCTGAAATCGAGAGTAAAGCTGCAGGTGTGTTTTCTGCACCAATGAGGTTAAATGGTTGATACATTTGATTAAAGAGATCAACTTGGGAATATATCTGATCCTTCTTTTCTCCTTTCTTCTTTCTTTGCTCTTTGTTAACTCCTAACTTTCTAATTATAGACTTTTTTGTTTCCTCTTTCGTAGATCCCTTAAGCACCTCTTCACTGGTTTTAGTATGTGCCTCTTTGCTTTTTCCTTCTTGTGCTGTCTTAGTTTCTTGTGCTGTTTTATTGGCAGATGTTCCTTTTTTTCCGTCTTTTCCAGCAAATGATGTTTTCTGCTCTTCGGTTTCAGATGCATTCTTATCATCAGATAATGTCTGGTTGATTTTATCTATGAAAAATAGTAATTTTAAAAAGGGCAAGATTGTTATATGATCTGCAAAAGCATCGACTAGCTACGTTTATAAAATTGTAATTTATAGCACATTTATTGACAATACTCAAAATTGTTAAAAAATCAGGTTTCTAGACATCTGCGCTTCCATTGCAGTGGGAACCGCCACTCTAAAAAGAAACTCTGGAAGATTTTGTTTGGTAGATTTTGCTTTTTTGCTGTGACTCTTTCTATTTCTTAGAGAGAAATCATTGGATTACATACTTGCTAAGATAAAATAAACAAAGCAATTTCTTACAGAAACAGTGACTTAAAGCATGTTGAAAGGTTTCAAAATCGCTAGATCAATTTATTAGGTAGAAGATATAGATTCTCGAAAGTTTATAATTCAATTTCGTATTTAAATTCATGACTCAGATAAATCAATTTCCATGACTTTGAAGACATAGGTTAATCATTTCAGTAAAAATAGAAGCTTTTGAATATACTCAATCTCTCACACTTGCTATTGTCGTCGCACAAGGATTGAAGCTAATGTTACAGTTACACATTGCAAGTTTCATTTCAACATATCTTGCGACACGGCTGCAACAATCGCGTTTTAAAAGTGCCAATTAATCATCAAATTGCAGCGATCTTAAAACTCTATTTCAGAAATTATTTGCAAATAATTTAAAAATTTTCTTGTGATCGCTCTGGTTGTTTTAAATTCATTTCTTAAACATAAGCAAATCATAATCACACCTCTTGATTCGTTTCCTTTGCTCGCTGCAGTCGTATTTTCAGCCTGCAAGCCAACGGCCGTTTCATTCTTATTGTTCAACTTGCCATTTGCTTTTTGAGTAGGCAAGCAAGAATAAAAGCTGACTAGATACAAAGATATCAGCAACCAAGAAAAGGCAACCCTCATGTTTTGCATGCTAGAGGGCAAAAAAGTAAAAATTACGATAGTATATTTGTCAAGTAATTGCAATGTAGATATAACCTAATTAATAGATAGTAGCTACTTGACATATTACTTCTATGGGTGGTGTTATCTGGCGTTATGCTGTACTAGTGGATATGTCGTTTTCGGTCTTCTGTGCAATGGGTAGATTGTAACCAAGATATAGTTATTATATGTATTTTAAACGCGCTCGATGCCGCTGCACTGTATCTTCGCTCAAGGGTCTGTGTCGTTTCCATTTACTCAAATCACTGAAACCTCGATGAAAAGAATTTCTATAATTATTAGATTTATTTCTAACTCGCTCGATGCCGCTGCGCAGCATCTTCGCTCAAGGGTCAGTATCTTTTTCACTGATACGATTTCTTAATCAATCCCCTCTATCTTACTTAACGCGAGTTTAAGATCTCTCGTACTTTCAAGATATCAAATCTATTCTGGATGCCTAAAATGTAAGTTACATTTGCAGGAAAGGGGTAATTACAATGATACCCCTTTCTAAATCACTGGCGGCTCCGGGAAAAAGATGGAGAATCAACCTTTATTGCTGTTAAAACATTTTTCGTGATCTTGATTAAAATTTGAATAACACAGAAAATAGTTAAAAGAGTAATTTAAACTGCATTACAATAATAATTTATTTTTCCTGCAACAAATATTGCTGTTATGGGGGTATAATTTGCAAAGATGATCGGTTTAGGTCTTACTTTAGACATAATCAATTGATACACGAACATTTTATTCTATTGACTATGCTTTAGACTATCAAGTATTGTCTGCAAATATGGTAGAGGTTAGGTGGTAGAGGTTAGGATTAGTCCACCTTAGTGGCAAATGAAGGTTCCCAAGAAAAAAAACCATAAGCGTAATGTAAAGTCTCATAATTGAAAAAGTTATGGCGATAACAAGCAACGGACAAACAGGAAAAGAAAGAGCGTTTAAACAGCGCTAACACCGACAAAATATTTTATTTATGCTCTTTGAAGTTACAAGGATCAAGGCACCTGACTGCACACGAGCAAAACTTAGAATACCAAAACGTACCTTTTTAACTTCATCGTTTTCGTCTTTCTTTAGGGAAAATATTGTTTCAAATTTATGTGAAAAACTTAAGCAGCTTTATTATATATATTTCATGGTTTCTTTGGCACATTTCTGATTTAATAGTGATGCAAAAAACGCCTAAATGACCCTTTCACACGCTTGGTTGAACATGAATTGGTCTTTGATCTTTATATTGTCTTCTTTACGATCATGGTCTTCATGCCAGCCAACATTGTCTAGAAGTCCCAATTTTCGCAAAAGCTCTAGCCTACAAGTGCTGCAATATTTAGACACTTTTTTCACTAAATACAAGCGACATTTGATCGCTTCATTTGATTGCTGCTTCACTAATTGCAACATCTCATCGGTTCAATTTATTGGTTCACTCTTCACTTCTTTCCTTTTTTCTATCATTGCTTCATTTTGTTGCATCTATTTAATGCTTTTTTCAACGGGCAAACATGCATTGAGACCCTCCCATATTTTCTGCTTGTTCCCTTGTTCTCTGTTAAACAAGTTAGAAAATACATGAATTTGTTCTGCAGAAACAATATACTGTTCCCTAGACCACATGTAATTTTCAAAAAAAAATTGTTGTTTTAAGCATTTAAATCTAATTTTCCAATTTTTCAAAATCAAAAACCCTTGGGAGAGCCTCAGCATTGGAAAACGAAGATTTTCAACGAACAAACAATTATTTTGAAGACAAATTTTCTTAATCGTTTAATTATTGCAATATTTCCTTTGTTTCAAACTGATTACTTCCTCCTTTTAAAAATTTCCTTCCATGCAACGTTTATCTCTTTCCTGCATTTAATTTTATTACATTTTGTGACTTTTTTTATTCATCATCATACCTTCAACAGATAACACAAATTGAAGAGGACAGTGTGAGTTTTCAAAAATTTAAACTTTCAAAACCTTCTCGGTAAACTTTCTTCAGACAGTCAGCATAATTCGCTTTAGTCATCAGTTAATATGGTTAATGATTAGTTATTAGTCCTAAGCTTTAGTCAGCTAGTCATAACCCCTTCTACACCCTTCACAAAACAAGGCATGCATAGGAAAAGATGTAACGAAATCATTGTTGCCACAAAAAATTTGCACGGCAAACGCAATCGCAAACAAACGTTTTATTCCAGTGAGTGTAGCAGTAAAAATGCATTTATTGCTGCTTTCGGGGCAACCTTGTTTCCCAGCATGAACAGGTCTCGCGTTCCTTTAGGCTTGGGTACTTCTCAAAAGCAGCATCCCCGCCATTAGGCATGGCAAATGGTATTGGGCTCGCCATTGAAAGTATCTAAATTATGCAATGAATTGCACAAATCTTCGATTTCCTCCTTTACCTCTACAAGCTTTCTCTTATAGTGAATTAAATATTGTAAATTTAGGCCTAAGGCATTATTGTTCGTTATTTTGTGCACGGATTCTTTGCAATAATAAGAGAAACACTGTTGAAATTGATGATGGTTTTATTAATAAAATGTGCAGCTCTGTTTTATAACAGTAAGAAATAGCGCTTTTTGAAACACCTGATAAGCTTGTGGGATGGACAGGTTGTGTATTTCACAATCATTAATCTTTGTTTAGCAAGGTCTTTTGCAGTTGATTTGCTGTGGCAAATTAATGACAATCATCAGTAGCTAAGCCTGTATTTTGTAGTTAAGAAAGGAAAAGTTGGTCACGGGTCCTGACTGATGTTTGGCACTTGCAATACTCGTCCTTTTGCTGTTGCGAGAAGTCTCCTGAAAAATGTAGCAGTAGTTAACAAATTCAATGTTTTGATTCTATGTTGAAAGGTTCTGATAGAAATTTGCAAGACAATTGTTGGTTCTTCACCATTGTTTGTTGGTATCTGGAACAGAGAATGGAAACATTCATCTGGCGCAGTTGCCTTAGAGGTACAGGCAAGGCACCTTGTTGACGCGGCAATGAAGACAGCTTGAAGATTATTAATGCAAAATTCAACGCACGTGTTCTTGTGTTGAAAATAAACTTTTGCCGATGTCGGGTTTTCCCGAAATTATTAGTGGTTTCTTCCAATTTATCGACATGCAGCTCAGGGCCTATGTTAAGAAAATTTTTAATACTGCACATTTATAATTATAAATTTTTATAGGAAATTTTTTTGTTGCAATCATTGCAAACCCCTGCGAACCTCAGGTATCCACGCGAGCGCAGCGAGCAAGTGCCCCGAATTTTAGACACGTTTCAAGGCCATGACGCAGAGAGCACAAACACAATACAACAATACAACTAAAACGTTTTGTTAGGCTCTTTATCTTTATTTTTAGTTTTTGCACGTCAGTAGCCTCTCTGAATGTCTGCACAAACCACTCCTGTTGCATTGCCTTAGAAGGCTCGACTGCTCTGTGTCGTTTTCATTCATCCAAGATGAGGCAGCAGGTCTTGGGTCAAACTCACCTCAGGGTTGGCATATTCATATTTACATACAAATTGTGGGCAAGCGTCTCATTGGATAAGCTGCTGCGGTCAGCTGTTTTTCAGTTGGTTATACAAGCTTATAACCCTTTCGACGTACCAGCAGAATGTGCAGTACAAGCTGCTTTTCTTGCATATACTGTGCACAAAGTGCTGAATTCCTTCATTCTAGAGAAGTATTCTATTTACTCTAAAAATGACAATGACTTCAATGCAGGTATATTTTTTGCATCCATATACTCTTCCAATAAACAAGGCAGTGAGAGGTCGGCTGCAATCTTTTCGTGAATATTGACTAATTCATTATCATTGGAATGAAAAGAAATAAATTTCTTCAGCATGCTGCTGAGCACTTCGTCATATGAAAGTCTTTCTTTAATGAAATTTGTCAACGATTCTAATATTTCATAGCGAACAGTTGGAAAATTTCGCGAAGATTCACTCACGTAACGATGATGTTCATTTCTTCTTGGATTCCTATTCCTTTCATTCAATTGCTCACCGTGGAAGATGTTTTCTCTTGGTCAAAATCTTCGTAAAAAGCAGCTTCCCAGCCTCCAACAACTCGCGATTCATCGAGGAGATTAAGCCTTTCCAGTCAGTGAGCTTTCCATTGGGGTAGATCTGTTAAATTGAACTTGTCATCTTGCATTTTCTGGTGATATCTTGAAAAAACAAACAACAAATCGCCAAGAAAAGTTAAGAGCTGCACGTTTTGGATAGTTGTGAGGTATTTGTAGTAGCCTTGTGATGATTGGTCAGTTCCTGTTTTGAAATAATTCACCAAGGCCCGCCAAGAAACGAGGATAGATTCCAACAATGAGGAAGTAAATTCACTCCAACATACTTCAAACAGTTTTGGAAGCTCGCGAAGTTGCAATGATTTTGATTTGGCGATATCCCTAAGCTCTCTTGAACGCAAACCAGACATATGAAAAAATGAGGACAAAGAAATAAGCTTCGAAAATATCGACTTAACTTCTTGCACACTTTGGGAAACGCTTTTCCAAGCTAAGTCCATTCTATGTGCGGCGCACCACACCTTTATCAATGACAAGCCAAATTCTGCATTTTCTTCACTCAAGGTTGCCCAGAGACTTTTTTATTACCTGTATTAAGGTTGGTGCCATCCGTTACAAGTGTACATCTTTCCTGCAACCGATTTCCAATTCGAAGTTATGGATACAGCATCTTTCACTGCTTGCACGTATCCTTGTGTGCCCCTATCTTTTGGCTCTGCAAGCCTGAGGAGCAGAACCTCTAAATTTCAGTCCTCGTTGATGATTTTTGCAATCACATGGCAGTTGTCAATTCTTCTTCCGTCAACTGATCCATCGCAACGAAGTGAAAGTGCAAGACATTTTTCAAGCTTTTATTTGATGTTATCTTGATATGCCATGACGATGCATTTCAGAAATGACTTAAGCTGGGTTGGAGTGATGTATTGGAAGACCAAAGACGGTGGATTGAACGCACTGAACTCTTCTTGAACATCTAAGCCAGCAGCTATCTAGTTTCTCTCGATGGCCAACTCCAGGCAGAGAGAGTGAGCTTTTTTGCATCATTGTATACGTTTATCATAAGTTTTGCTATTTTGTTTTGTAACTGAGCACTTGCTTTTGCTACCGTGCTTCCTAATTGACTCTTTCGTATTCTCATTGCTGGGTCGAAACGTGATGCCTTTTCTGCTTCAACGGCTTTTGCAAGGTATCACATCGGACATAGCTTCTTCCTTTAATCCCTCCACCCAGTTTAAAATAATAAAAATTTGAACTAAAATTTGTAGAAATACTTGTATCAAGATATTCCATTTTTTGGCTATCAGCTGAGGATCCTGAAGGGTATCCTATTGTACATGCGGATGAATTCCAAGCTTCGATCAACTTCTGGTACTGTTATTGTCATCTTCATTGGCAAATATACTTTGTGCATTTTCTTTGGTAACTTAACTATTTGTTGACATGTTTGAATCGTTATCATCATTAATATCTTTGAATGCCTCTTCATCCTGGTTTTTTTTACAGAAGAAGCTCAGTTTGCTTTGTTGCAGCAACTTTATTTTCTTTTTGGGTGCATTTTGCTTTTCGTTGTTATCGCTTGTCTTTGCCTTCACTTTTTCGAACCAGAGCATGAAATCAACTGCACATTCTTGAATCCGGTAGAAGAGTCGAACAGAAAACATTGTTGGCTGGGCTACCACATGATATACATTTATGCATTGTTAGCCTCTCGGCATCTTTACAAATGCTGCAAATCTCGCTCATGGCATCAAATTCAAATTAACTATTTGGACTGGCATAAGATGCTGACTGACTACTACATACTGCTCATGTTGCGATTACTCATCATTTACGTCATTCTATTTTAAATTCAACCCTTCTGGGAAACTCGAAAAATACCTGTTAAAAATCATGATTTTTAGTTCAGAAAGAGTACAATATAACCACAACAAATGTCTCTCTCCGGCGCAGTCTCCTCTGCACGTAAAATTAAGATTGCACTGGAAAATTTAAGCCGAAGGATGGAAGGATTTAGAGAACATACCATCAATAAGCCTGTTTTCTAAACTGCTAGATGCCCAGGACATGGTAGGGATACTGATAAATTTTTAATGAATTTTTTGTCTGTGACAAGATCAAATTATGAAATTTACAGCAATGCTGACATTTACAAGTATATGCTTTGTTTCCGGTTTTGGCATTTAGCTTTGTTTTAATTTTTATCAAGAGGTTCTTTCCGATGGTCATACGAGATTTACAATACTTGACCTCGCTATCTTGAACTGACGAGGAAAATTCACATTTTGTGGAAGAAGGAGGAGTTTGGGATAGCCGTAAATAGACTTTTTCAAAAATCCCAACATTTAATACTGCACATTTTCGAAAACAATACTGCAAATTTCTATATCATACTGCACAAAGTGTGTAATACTGCACACTAAAATAGGCCCTGTAATGTTCTACGTGTTGCCTTGGTGGGCGAACCCACGAACAGTACCCTAATTGGTGTTTTTTAGATTAGTTCTATATATCGTGGGCCTATCTTTCAATTGCTTGAAAATTTTTTGCATTATGGAGGGTTCTGACAACGAAAACCAAGCTTTGAGAGGGCCGAATGTTAACGCACGGCTGTCCACGGTGGAGGCCTCCCTTGAAAATCTAAACGAAACTTTAAAGAAACTGTTGGAGTCTCAATCTGTGATGGCGGTTTCGGGTGCAAATCTAGGTAATTTTGCATTTTTAACTGCTAATCCAGCTCCTGTTTCCGCTCAAGGGAGCCTAGGACACCCTCTGCAAGTTCCTAGTTTTATTTCGGTGTCACAAGATAACTCTTTGCCTCCAGCCAATCGCAGCAACGTTTTGCCACCTCGAAGCTCTGCATTCCCAAGCTTGTCTAAATTTGCGGTACAGCTGCAGTCAGCAGCCAATGATTTGGATAATCCGTTCTTTAACAATCCGGCAAGTTTTTTTTTTGCTTCACAATTTACCCCCATCACTCTCTGTGATGGGAGGTTTACCACCAGTCCGAAGTTGGTTCAGCCCCCCTGGTTCAATAGCAGGAACATAATTGACAAGCTTGTTTGTATTTTAATGACACTGTGTTTCCAATTACTGTTGTTGCAACGCCTTCTAACAGGATGTTTTGCAATCAATTTTTTAGCAACATAATATCCATACAAGCATTCAGCACTATCTTGCCGATTTTTTCTTGGTAGGTCAGCCTAATTCTTCTGCATGCAAAGACTCTCTGGACCTTTGTTTCCAGCTTTGTGAACGCTTGGGGGTTCCTCTGGCCCCGGTAAAAACAGAAGGGTCGGCTTCGGTGATAACTTTTTTAGGTTTGGTGCTTGATTTAGAGAAGCTGGAAATGCGAATTCCAGATGAGAAACTGGGTAGAATTAAGCACGAACTCCTTTTCTGGCTTACCAAAAAATTTGAAAGGAAGCGTGAGCTCCTCTCCTTAACAGGACTCTTTTAAGCAGCTGCTTTTTGTTGTCAGGCGGTTGTCCTTGGCAGACCTTTTTTGCGGCGTCTAATTGATCGTGCTTCCTCTGTTTCTGAGCTTCATCATTACATTTTTCTCTCCACCTAGGACACTCTCATCCATAATTGGAACGGTCGCAGCCTTTTCTTTATGGTAGATGGGTTAAGGCCCCATATATCATGATTTCCTCCGACGCAGCAAGCAGCTTAGGTTTTGCAGCAATTTATAACGATCGCTTGTTTTCGGGGGGTTTGGCCTCTTCGGGTCGAATCTCTTAACATCGCTTGTAAGGAATTTGTTCCCATCGTTTTTACAGCTAAGGTCTGGGGGGCATGGCAGCATTCTCGGATTGTTTTTCGCTGTGATAATATAGCTGTAGTCTCATGTCTGTCTCAAGGAGCTTGCAGGGATCGTCATCTCGCCTTCCTTTTGAGGGAACTCAGTTTGTTGGCTATTATGTTTCACTTTTACAGCTGTTCATATTCCTGGCGTTAAGAACTTTGCAGCTGATTCTCTTTCGCGTCTTGATTTCCAGGCCTTCGCCAATGCTGTCCAAACTGCGGCTTCAACTTCTGTGGAAATTCCCCAGGAATTTCATCACTATCTGCTCTTTCCACCTTGGACAAGGACTTGCAGTGCTTCTTGAAAGATGCCTTGTCAGTGAACACACAGAAGACATACCTCTCAGCTCAGAATTGTTTTCTTCGTTTTGCAGAACAGAACAATTTTCTGTATGCTAATGGATCTCCATTTCCAGTGGCAGAGCTGACTTTGCTACGTTTTGTTGGACTTTTGAGTAAATCATGCCAGGCAGCTACTGTCAAAGTTTACCTATCGTCAGTTCGGTCTTTGCAAGTGCAAATTGGCTATGTTGATCCTTTTGTGGGCTGCCTCAGACTTCTCTTGGCTACTCAGGGGCTCAAGCGTATTAATACTACACCCTCAAAAGAAAAAATGCCTATTAGTCTCTCGCTTTTGTATACATTGAAACTGCAGTTTATCTCTTCGAAATTTGAGGATGTCATGATTTGGGCTGCTTGCTGAGTGGCGTTCTTTGGTTTTTTAAGAGCTGCGGAATTTACATCGCCGCCTTCAGGTTTTATTTCATCCAAACATTTAGCTAATAGCGATGTACCAGTTCCAACCCAAACAATGTCTTTTTACGTTTAAAATTTTCATAAACCGATCAGTTTGGCAAGGGTTGCACGGTAGTGCTAGCGCGCTCGGGCAGCTTGATTTGTCATTTGTCTGCATTGATGGCCTATATGCATCTATGGGGTCCTCAGCCAGGCTCTCTTTTTGTCTTTGGTGATCATACGCCTCTTACAAAACCTAAACTTAATACCCGTTTTTGGCAAGGGTTGCACGGT
>JAACYV020156669.1:0-11882 GCA_009936425.2 Chrysaora fuscescens | reverse complement strand
CCGATGTGATATGCAGCTCCTTCGCAGCATAGATAAATTTTCCTATAGATGTGGCTTTAAAAGTTGAGGGATGATCTGACATGATGCTTTCAACTTTGGTTTCGATTTGATTACGATGTTAATGAATTATTTAAAAAAATAGTGAACTTAAAAACACAACAAAAAGAGCGAGATGCATCAGCAATTTGGTTGTGTAGCATCAGGGTGTGCAAGACCATATTTGTCTACAAAGACGAAACATTTACTTCACCTTCTCAAATCCTTTGAATTCATGGTCAGTCAAAAATAATAAAGAAAGTGGTGGCCAAACACGAAAAGGAGGCCTTGCATCACATTGCTTGCTCGTAGTTTTCGAGACTGTGCGTCATTTGCTTATATTGACGCTATAGCCTAATCAAATCACAACAACATTGTTGGTTTAATTTGGGTTCATCATATTTTTTTTCATTTGGAAAGAATCAGAACGAATGACTATGACCCACTGTTAAATATAACTTGCTTTTTTCCCGTTTCGAAACAGTCACAAATTTTAATCCGATTAAGATTGCTTTTGGTCAATTGTTCCACAAGGAATCCCCTTGTTTAAAAAATTTAATAATTGATTTTTCAGAAAAATGGTACATAATTTAAATGACCTTGGCTTTAACCAATTTTTAAATTTATGGAGCATGTTAAAATGAAAATTAAAAACTAATCAAAATACTTCCTTAAAAATTTAATGACATTTAGCAATCAAACAATAATCAAATTGCATGATCAAGAGATGTTGAATTAATTATTACAAAATTCGGCCATAATCTCAAGACACTACTTTAATACGTGTTGCAGTGTTCTATAATATTGATTATCCACTTCGCCGCAAGTTCTCTGATACATGGCTCTGGTATACGTTTTCCTTCCTCTATAGTATATTTATCTCACAACAGGCAATGTCCTCTTTAGACATCCCGAAATCAACAAATTTCGCTATCTTAATAATCTCCTAGAAGTAAATTTGCAGAAGCAATTTATCTGAAATAAAAGAAATGCACTTCATCTTCTAAAACCTTGGAGTCTCGTGATATGCAGTAGGCAGTATCTTCATTTTCTTGGTGTTTGTTAACACCATGTCTCAATGTGTCTTTTTGTAAACTATGCGCACTAAGCCAATTGGGATGTATCAGATTGGGCAGTTGAAAATCCAGCTTATATATACTGCATCAGCATAAGTTACGATCATATCAAACGACGTATTTGTGTACGTCTCATTTTCTACATTATTGAAACGTGGAATGAATATTTAATTAATTACATATCTTATAGACAGGACATATAGCCTCACAATCTAAAATTCAGCCTAATGTTTGTTTTCTTACATGATTCTTGTTTAGGAGGTCTCACGCTTTCAAAATCCGCCAGGTGACTTTTGAAAATACCAAAATGACACGTGAGCGATGACGTCATTTAACGTCTAGAAAAAGGATTAAATACTCTTTAGCTTTTCTATACTGCGTTATTTTCGAATGGATTTTACATCTTAAGACTCGCCATAAGGCAAGCTTTCGCTTAATGTAAAGTTAAGCAAGAGTTTCTGCCATCAGCATTTTTTCACTATGACGTCATCACAAATTTACTTGACAAGGAAAATCATTTTTCATGTGTAGAGTATGCCAGAACTCTTTTTCTTTTGAGATTCTAGGCACATTTACTTTAAGAAATTACAGTTCTGAGGATCTATAACACATCATTGCTTAAGAACCCCTTAATAGCGGTAGAAATGTTGTTGAACAAGTGGCAGCACAAAAATGCTTGAAAGACCTCTTAGCAGAAATCACAAGCGCCAATGGAGGAACAGAGAGAAGTATGGCCGTTGCATTTTTCAAGATGTTTTTTCCATGTTAGCCTCGGTGTCAGCAGTCCATGACAACTCTTTTGAAGATAATCTGCAAGCAGAGAGATACATGCTGCGTCTTGTGTTTGCGCTCGAGCACCAGAACTATAAACGTTATTTGTCATATCAACATGTGATGCTGACTTATCTCAAATCAATCAACCATGCTGTCTACGAAGACCTGAGACTTCGAGGGTTTGGTGCAAACTATTCTGGTGAAATATTTACAGCAGTTCGTGGTGATTTTGTTACTAAATACTTAAACCGAAAACGAAGGGCATAGCTGGCCTATTCATCTGGCTATAGCACAAATATTGATATCACAATAAGCTGAGAACTGCCACGAGAGAGAAATTGAGAATTAAAACATCATATATATTATAACGCAAATGTTTGTATGTATCCTGATTTCCTTTGTTTAGAGCTGCACTTGGGAGTCAGCCCCCACGGCCTGAGCAGTGTCGAATCTATTTTATTTTGTAAACTTGCTTCTCACGGGCTCGCCATTTTCGATCTAAAACAAATTTCCATCTTCGCTTCTCAAAGGCCCTTCCGGAAAACTGCTTCAAATCTTTGCTTGCAGCAAATTGCGTTTCTTCGAAAAATTGTTTTCCACAACAAAAGCTTTGAATATCTGCTTGCTTTATGTCATTTTACTTATGTAAACTCCCTTCGAGTTTTCAAGCAAAGGCCGATGCAATTATTTTTGTTGGTTTTGTTGTGTTTTCCAACTGTAAACGGCCATTTTAAACAAAAGTTTTCGAAAACTGTCGTCCTACTGTGCAAAGACGGTATCGAGCGCGTTTGAATTAAATGTAAAAATTATGATAACTCTTTGTATCATGGTTTCAGTGATTTGAGTAAATGGAAATGACACAGAAACGTAAGCGAGAGGGCGTTTAAAATACATATATAATAATTATCACTTGGTTACAATCAACCCTTTGCACAGAAGACCAAAACGACACATCTACTAGTCTACTCATAAAGAACTGACAGTTTCTGGAAAGAGCAATCACAATAAGAAAGTGAATTCTCTCAAAGAAAAGCTTCGCTTCTACAAGACTGATCCACTTTCAAATTGTCCGGTCAAGGTTAGCTATATGCACTGGTACCGAAGTGGATGCTAAAGTTATTGGCGATGTTCTTCATCCCCCTGCAACTAGAAATTTAAGGTTCAAAATTTGTGAAGAATCGTCTTGTCAATGGTAAAGAGAGTTTCTTTTCACCTGAAAAAAAACTAAAGTTGCTAACTAGCATAGAAAACCAAAAGAAAATAAAAAAAACAGTTTCAATATTGAAAGAAGACTGTCCAGCTCTCGAGCTTTTGGTTGGAAAGTCTGCATCTATCAAAGAAGCATTTGCTTTTCCAGTCACAACCATACCTCTGATTCTTGCTACTCCAAATAGTGCACTACGATAAGGAGTAAAAATTCGAAACATCGTCTGCATCAGGTCCATGCTATCACGGGATGTGATTCAACGGCATACAAGTACAACATTGGGAAATGAGAATTGGGAAGTGATAAAAAAGCTAGCAAGAAGCGAGAAAAAATGTGCGCTGATACAAGACATTAGCCGTAATGAGAGTCTCTTGCAACAATTTATGGTTGACGAAAAGACATTCGTGCAAACGGTATCGTATACTGGAAAAACCTCATCAAACCTACGCTAAGATAAGAATACGATCTATCAGAATCTGAAAACAAAATTATAGAGCAGCCTACAAGAAAAGCTGGATGTTCTGCAGACTCAGAGGCACAGTCAAATACAGATGTTGGGAATGTGTGGAATCGCAACAATGGAAGTTTGTGATAGTGGTTTGTTGCCATGTTTTTTTAGCAAGTTTCTGCTGTTAAGACTAGTTTTTTTGTAGAATTGTTAAAGTTATTTGAGATTTCTATAAATAAATTGTTTGCATGGGCCTGTTATAAGAAAATTTCCCAACATGCATTTCGAATGTCTCACAGTAAATTTCCTTGTAAAACGTACCATCGGTATGAATTCTAAATAATAATGTGTTTGCCTTGTCAAAGTAGAGGCCGTTCCTTTGAAATGGCTGCAGAAGCGGGGTTGTATGATACGTATGTTACGGTTGTCACTTATTGTATGATTTGCCATGTGTTATACTTACCATGTGTGTAAGTTACCAACATGAAAATCGTATCTTTCTTTACAGAATTTCTTGCTGCTCGTTTACGAAGTGTATCAGTCCAAAGAAAATCTAAACTGTTTTAATTTGCATTATAAGCAGTCATGTTCGGCTAAACAGAGAAAATAGAGGTGCACCATAATTTAGCTTTATGCCATTAGGAATTATGTAGCATTCGAACTAAACGTGCTGAAACAACATGTCTTCTATAAACTCTATGAATTGAACTTATTCATGGAACGCTACGCACGAAACAAGAACAATAATTAACTAGCTATCATTTTATCTTAGTGATTTTAACCTAAAAATAAATCGAAATATAGATAATGCATTATTGTTTTGTTTTCATCTGTAAGGTAAAATTTTCATTACCACAAGCAGTGAAAATATCGCCATAGGATGTGTTGTAGGACATATACTCCATTTTCTTGCAGTTGACATGCAACCCTACTGCTTCTGCTGCTGCTTCTAATCTTAACAGAAGAGTCTGTGCTTCTTCAAGGGTGTTCGAAAGTAGTGCAATATCATCCGCAAAATCTGCGTCTGTGATATATGTAGCTGGGTGGCGGGAGCTTTGTCGTGCAGTAAGCTGAAAGCCAATTTTTTGTCTATCGTTGCTCCAAGGAGTGCTTAATCCAAAGCAATGATGAACAAGAATGGAGTTAATGTGTTACCCTTTCATGAGTTTTCCTCGTTGTATTGAGTCAAAGGCTTTCCTGCGGTCGACAAATGTAAGTATGGCAGGTAATTGCTTTTCTTTGATACCTTCAATTAATCTACGTAGAATTATAATCTGTGATAAGGTTGACCTTCCTGAACGAAATCCATTTTGGTTGATTCTGAGTATAGGGTCCACGTGTGGTTTTATTCCGTCCATTAAAATCTTGATATAGACTTTTGATCCTATAACAGCCAGTGAGATTCTTCTGTAATTATCTGCTAAACCCAAATCACCTTTCTTTGGTAAAGGAACGATTCCACTTTTTACCCATATTTCAGCTTTGTCTCCATTAAATGTTTTGCTAAAAACATCAAGTAGTTGTTAGTTTAGTGCACCTGTTCTCCATACCTCGGTGGGTATGTTATTAAGCCCTTTGGCTTTGTTATTTTCTAATTGTTTTATGCATTTGAGGAGTTCATCCATGGTACTGTTTTAGTGTTTATTGGCAGTGCTACTCGTATGACTGTGACAGTGGGTTTCATAGATATTATGGGTGATTGACCTAAAATCTTTGAAAAGAGGTCCTTCCATTTCTTCACACGATCTGCATGATTGTTTGCTCTTATCCGACCACTATTTGTGCCCTTCCTGCCTGTCAGCTCATTTACAGTTTCCGGTGCAATTTTGGTTTTTGATGCTCCACAGCATTTGCAATGGCATGTATCTTCTCGTTAACATATATTTCCTGTTCTAGATCGTATGCATTGCTCAATTCCTGCTTTGCATCTTCAAGTGTTGCTTCTTCGTTGGTGTCTTGCTTTGAATAGAGAGTTAGAGAAGTTACAATCTCATATTCCCGGTTTATCAAGTTAAAATGTTTAAAAATTTATAAGGCATCTGACCGGGAAATTGTTTACAGTGGGTAACACTTTTACCCTCAGTCATTAGCCGCTGTCGTGTACCTTATAAATTTGCAAAATTTTGATCGCAAGAGCATTATATCTCATAAGACAAGATTTCATTTGGCGTAGCATATGTAAATAAACTATCCGCACAATCGCTTGCACTAAGGCCTAATTATAGTCGGTTTTGAGTCATATATGAATAGCGCACTCGACGAAACTGTCTGTTGTTTTTTCACAGTTGAAAACAGCAAGCAACGCAGTTATAAACAACACCATATGACACCTGAAAAAACAGCAAGTCTAAAGAAGGAATTTCCTTTCTTAACTAGAAAACTCGTAGGAAAAGTTACAGAACAAAACAAAGTGAAGAAATCTTTTTCCCGCCAAAACGCAACCGGCTTGGAGGATAGAAAAAAGGATAGAGCACCGACTGCTAGAGGGGTGCGCAAACAGTAGAATCGTGATATAAAACGTACATACATAAATACATGGGGCTGCGCGTGTGATATCAATATCACATTCTTCAATGCTTAACAGTTGTGTAGCCCCTTTTCAATGTCTGCGTCGCAGCTGTTTCTCATAGAAATCAGGAAAGGGGCAAACTTTATCTTTTTAGATAATTTGTATTGGCAAGGCAACTGCGGATGGTGTTCGTGATTTGAAAGGTGAATCATCATACTTATGAACTACTTGCTTTCAATTCATTGCTTTGTTTGCAACTTTATCAACTATTGTCAGATATCCTCAATCTTGAACTGAAGGTTAATCAATGTCAAATTGTGGAACACCATTCTGGTCCATGTATCTGCGGCAAGAGAGCCAGCCCCCACTGTAGAGATTTCAATTCAATGGTACACAATATGCATTTGGAATAGCAAGGGGGAATAATGTTTCAGCCATAGCGGCTTTGTTGAAAATGGTCCATTAGCCAATCTAAACGCTTAAAACACAATATAATTTTGCTGTTCACCATTGAACAACCAAGCCCTGAGAAATTGCTCTGTCCATTCCTGTTCCGGTTCAAACATTATTCCCCATTGCTATTTGGAATACAACAGAGCGTTGGCTTATACCATACAAAGCCTTAACAATTTGACTGAGGTCTACACCATCCGTTGCTGCTTTGGCATTCCATACACTTCTGTGCCATTTTAATTTAATCGCCTTGTATAATGGCCTGCTTTATTTACCATTACATTTTGCGACTGTGGCAGCGTCAGACCAATATTAGTTCTGTGACAAACATACTTCGACTGAAATTCATAGTTGAAGATGGCGTGGTTCAGGGTGCATTGGCAAAATGATTTCTTTGTGACACTGTCTTTTGGGCTTGATGCATATGACTTGAAAAAACAGTCATTCAAAATCCAGATGTGTGTAGAAGTCTTTTTATCAAGAATTTTGCTGGCAACATGACACAAGATCCCACTTACCTGTTCAGCTTAATAGTTCCAATCTACTCAGAAGAAGGCTTATCAATACGGAAGATTGAAGAAAGTCTCATGGATATGTTCCAAGATGAGTTAATTAGAATTGAGGATACTAACATTGAAGGTATAGAAACTGCAATCGCGGAGCGGGATTTTAATGATGTTATTGATTTTACTGATAAAGATATCCGAACCACTGTAACAACTCCAGATATATCAATACCCAATGTCACGAAATGGCTTACTGGTCAGAGTAAAAAGCATATAGGAAATAAAGAAAACTTCATTATATCATGCAACTTTGACCATGACTGCATGATTAAAAATGCAAAACACACCATTTATTTTCCCATTGTTGGTGCTTGTGGAAGAGAGATCACCTTTCCTGTTGCACACATGAAAACTGATCAGGATTTCCATGATGTTTTTCTTATGGCTTTCTGTAAAGGCAATGTCTTTGGAAGACATTACAAACACTGAACCTGTGCCATTTATCGTTTTTTTTGGTTTTGTTATGTTAAATAGCTTAGTTGCAAGTTCGAACTTTATGCTGAAATGGACCCAAGAAGAATGCATTGTTTTTCGTGATTTATATTTTCTTATTATAATCAAAGTTTGCTTCAATTTAAAATACAAATCATTATGCTCTATGTGTCCGTTATCGTTTTGCAATCGTCATTTAGTTTTGATACAGGTCTAAAGCTTGTCTCCAGTTGGACGGCATCGAAAATACGGCTATGTCCTTGATGTACAAGAAATACTTTTGGAATTCGTTGTTTTCTTCCCTGTTAACTAGCTGTGAGCGGGCAAACATTTTTTGATTTTCTGGAACGGCTTGAAGAATGTGGGGCTGACCCTCTCTTATTCAGGAACAAAGAAAAGAGAATCGGGCCGGCCACTAATAGTTTCAAAAAGGGATGTTCTGATATATGACCGATATAATGCTTATTCCAGCGCTTTTTGACTTGATTTAAATGGTCTTGTAATAGAGCTGAAAAGCAAAACCATAGGCAGTCTTTGGCTAATTGGTCGCCGAGGTCAAGAATACCTGACTCCTCCATGTCCTTGAAAAATTGATCCACCAATTTGCGTGACTTCTTTCCAAGAAGGACCACCAGCCTTCTATCCTTTGATTTCTCGGAGACGGTACGTAGCGGTGCCTTTGGAGATATAGTCTGAAATAGCACTGCATTGCTGCCATAAGTCCATTTTCTGTCCCTATATCTGTAATGAGTTGCAAGGGGCACCCATTAAACTCTTCCACAGCTTTTAAGAAGTATGCTGCAATGTTGCTAGGGAAATTGTTGGAGCGTTTGACATATAACCATATGATTTTCCTGCTCCACCCATCGATACAACCGTGAATGGGAAAGCCGAATGGCTTAAGTTTGTCGTACGCATCACAGTGCCATGTGTTATTGGTGCCAAGAATATGATAAAACCTTCTTCTTAAACGACAGGTACTTCTTTCTTCAACTCCATTGGAGTCTATTTCCCGTAGAAGATTCATGACAATGCGTGTTGGTACGACAATGCCACTGATCTGAAGATGATGCCAGACGGCCCGATAACCTCTAACAGAACCAGGACCGTCTAACACCTCATTTATTGCCTGCATCACCTTTCAGTTATCATATTGAACACCACTTGACTGTAGTCACCGTTTCAATGTACTGAGACTCATTTCAATGCCGTGTTTCCTTGCTAGAAGCTACACAATTTCTTTATATTGAAATCCTCCCCTGAAATAGTACTGAATTAACTCAGTTTCACTCATTCCCTCGTTATCATCAACCATTATGCAGTTTAGAAGGCACGATAACCCTTTCGTGCCTTGTTGGATAGTTGTTGCTGCAATGAAAAAGGAAATTACCGCGAAAACGATGAAATCGGCGCGAAAAAGAAAATTGTCGCGATAAAGATGAAATTTTCGTATTACCGTGAAAAATAAAAATTGCCGAGAGAAAGAAGAAATTGCCGTGAAATATAAAAATCGCCGTGAGGAATAAATTTGAAACACAATAAAAGAAAAAAATTTTCATAAAAATTAAAAAAGTAGCTGCTTGTGATAAAATATTGTTGCCGTCATTATTACAAAATGCGGCCATGAAAAAGATTGTTACGTGCCACTTGTTGGTCACTGTACATTAGATACTCTTTTTCGTTTTTGTTCAGATTATTTGATTCAACAATAGGATGTTCGTATAAAGAAATTATTTCATTTTCAACTATATTGAGATATTTATTGAGGGTTTAATTGTTGATGAACGGTGTCTAGTTAGAATTAAGTCTAAAAGGCGTTGTAGGTTTATCATTAATATAATTTCAAAATAAATCATGTAGCAACATTCTTCGTTTGAAATTCAGAAAAGCATTTCTAGCTACGTATATAGCAGTAGGTTGTGTTGTTTTAATAAATGGAAGACCCTTATGAAGAAGATTAATGTGATCACAGGTAAATTGTAAATTGCTAAGATTGACATTATTATTATTTGGTTTTGCGAGTAGAGCAGAATTTTCTCTCTGAAGATATTTGCGGGCAGCCGATTTATGTTTATTAGCCCTTTTATATGTAATCTTCTTTTGTGCCCAAGTATTTTGCGTAGATGAGAATTGCCATTGATAAGTTTATAATTATCAACGATATAATTCTCTCCAATATAAGAGGAAGGTATACAGAAAATAGAAAATACAATATAGAGAAAACAGTATGGATATAGATATGTGTCACTTTTTGCTCATCCATTTTTTTTATCTCGCTATGATGTTCTGCGAGGATCATGCACACTGTTTTAGCATATGTACTGGATGCCTCGCTTATCTATCGTTTCAATTACCATGACATGTCATCTATACACCGAGTCCCGTATTCGGTATTGTGAACGACGGATATCGCTCATTATTGGATGCGGTATAAAATTCCGTAACTTTTTGCTCGTGGAAGTACTGACTCGCAAGGCTGTTTGTTATGAGGCCTTCCAATTCCTTTTAATCAAAATTCGCAATATCCTTAGGGATAACTGGCATATTATTACAAATAATCAGGATCTAAGTGAAATCTGAAAAACACCACCCTTTAAGCCTTGAAAAGAAACAAAAATATTGGTGATCTTGTTTAACTTGCTCAATTCTACAACAAATACATATATATAATACGCCTTAGCGGCTGTTGGCGCGGGTAGGCACTACACCATTATTTCTTGGTTTATTGTACATGCATTTTCGCACGCGCATTTCTTGTACCTGTTTTTCATTTTCAACATATATGTTTATTTGAACAAACTAAAACAGACTTTGTATCCTTCTGGTCAGCTCATCAACCATTTCAGACATTACTTCAACAAAAGCTAAAACTACCAGCGGCCTGTATCATTGCATCTACCCAAACCTGTATCATTGCAACTACCAGCGGCATTGTATCATTGCATCTTAGCAAACCTATTTGCTGAATTAAAATAATTGATTATAGAACAGTAAATGATTAACAGAGATTGAGTAAATTGAGAATTTTTCAAAATGACAGAATATCATCTTTTAAATATCAAGTTGGTATCCTTGATTAACAGTGGCCAAATCAACTGCTTGCTTCTTGACGATCTTCTCTGATAGCTTTGCTTTTAGCTTGTAAGTGTAAATCAGTCCTGTAGTAATAATTACTGACACCAACACTCCTATTGCAATGGCCATGCCGTGAATTGCTGTAAATCCCTTTTTAAGCCTAGTAGAGCCTGAAATGAGATCATCACATAACGTTCTTTAGCACCAATTAGAGCTACCCTATTTTACTTCTATTTCAATTTCTACAATCTCTTGAATTATATAAATTTGTATAAAAAAAACACTTTCTACTGCAAATTTACAGCAAGAAGTACTACAAAAGGGGATCGGCTGCATAAAATGTGAATATTTGATGTTTCATACCACCAAGAAAATCGTAAATCATGTAGAGCAAGGTCCCAAATTACGAACTAATCAATAACAGTTGTTGTTATTCTTGGCTAAGGTCTGAACCTAAAGGTATTTTCTGTTCTTCTCGCCATATAAAAAAGAGCCCCATGTTCGATAAAACTGACCCTAATTCCATTGATGCATTCTGAATAGCAGCTATCATCCAACATTGAAGTGAATATTAATGACAGGAAAAAACAACGAGAAGGCGGTAGGCCTATTTTTAACCTATTCCTTCTTATTGCTAGAAATTATACCTGTTTTTGGGGAAGTCGCTTCCTTTTGAAAAGGTCCAATGCTCAAACTGTACTCTTCAGAAGGTAAGTACTTCTTTGCTATTTCTCTTATTTGCACTATCTTGACCTTTGATTCTGACACCGCTAAGGATTGTTCACTGACATCTCTAGGTAAATAACCACTCTCGATTGACCTCCTAAGCCTTTTGATATTGTTGCCCTGGCAACCACCTGTGCAGCGAAGATCAGAGGATTGCTTGTGACACATAAAAACTTGACAATGGATATACACTGAGCTGCTTTGTCCCAAAAAGCTGAAAGATTTGAAACTGAATCTGTTTTTGTGCGGAGATGTTGATTTGTGAAACTGGACAGAAGAATCAGCACCACACCTACAGTATATAATGCAAGAGATTAGAGTGGAAACACAAAAAGGCCGGCCTAGAGAAATATTTGCCGTCAGACGTTTTTTATAATTGTCATAATATGTTCTCATATACTCATAAGATGAACATCAAGTAGTCAATGGTTACATTTGATGTACAGCCATGAATGAGCGTTCAAGGAAATATTTCGTGGATTTTTACGACCTCTGTGAAGAACTAGCTGTCAGCTGGCCGATGAACAGAAGTTATTGAACCTGGGTCACTTCCAATATATAATCATATCATATTCTGCTT
>JAACYV020155558.1:0-24945 GCA_009936425.2 Chrysaora fuscescens | reverse complement strand
TGTGACATCGCAAAGCAAGTAGATGCAACAATTAAAGCCCCAAGAATCTGTGCTAGGCAACAAAATAGAAGTAACACTGCAGCTGGCACTGCAGAGGAATACTATCGATACAACCTCTCAATCCCATTTGTTGACCAGCTACTTGGTGAACTTAACACCCGCTTTACAAAAGATAATTGTACAGCCGTTAAAGGGTTTTCGATCATTCCTTCTTTAATGCTTCGGAATAATTGTGAAATTCCTCCACAAAATCCCCCGCAAGTTCTGGAACAAAATGGGAGCACAATTAAGCAAGTAAAACCTATGCCGCTCTGGAAAGCCAATTTCTTGTTATTTTGTGAAATGTATGAGGAGGATTTTCCTAATAGAGATCTTATATCTTCGGAGATCATCATGTGGGAAACATTGTGGATAGACCATGGTACGAAACCAGTACCTAGCAATATTGCTGACACGCTTAAAATCACCGATGAGGTGGTTTTTCCAAATATTTATACAGCTCTGAAAATACTGGCAGTGCTCCCAGTGACGTCATGCTCGTGTGAAAGATCAGTCTCCGTCATAAGAAGGTTGAAAACGTATATGCGAAGTACTATGTCACAAGACAGACTCAATGGCCTAGCCTTCATGAACATCCACAAGGAAATTCCTCTTGATGTTGAAGATGTGCTAATCAAATTTTGCAGAAAACACAAAAGAAGATTAGAAATGGTAAACCTTCTCGATACTGATTAATTCAAAAAAATCTGAGCTCATCAAGTTTTTAATTTATTATATCGTTGCACCAGTTTTTTTCGTTTTCGAAGAAAGTCGAGCACTAGACAGCTATTATCTTCACCAAGCATTAGAGTTATTTATAAGAACGATGTTCCATCAGAGCTTTATTATCTTCACCAAGCATTATAGTTATTTATAAGAACGATGTTCCACCAGAGCTTTATTATCTTCACCAAGTATTAGAGTTATTTATAAGAACTATGTTCCACCAGAGCTTTATTATCTTCACCAAGCATTAGAGTTATTTATAAGAACGATGTTCATTAAAATGTAAAGGCTTGCAGCTGTTACCTGGTGTGCACGGCGTGTGTGGCTAGCATGACTTGCAGACAGGAAAGAATCGGCTACTCCTTGTGTAGCAACACCAGCATTGCACATCACTCCCGTCCATCCGCTCTCGTTAAGCCACTTTCCAAGCATTTTTAGAGCAGCCATTTCAATGTAAAGACCACCAAGCATGACTACATAATGATTTTCTCTGAAACCATTCACTGACCATTGCATTTGCTTGGCCATTGCAAATAAAGGCTGTTCAAGCACAATGACAGGAATCTGAGAAGGATTCAGGTGTTGAACAGCAGCTTTGATGACGTGCATGCTATGTGCAATCATTGCCAGTGAATAGGAGTTCTCTGTAAACATCGGAAGAAGAGAAATAATCGCAGGAGAGTGCTGTGAGGTTATGGACTGAGATGCACGATATGCAGCCCAAGAAACAAAGTTACCAGGACCAACTCATTCCTTCTTAATGATGGCGTCAGTATTGATTAGCCAGTCTTCTTCATCATATTTGTGAGTCATTATCAGATTCTAGCAGCTGTTGCTGTACAACTGGTGCATATATCTGGGTGGTACGTAGTGACAAAGGTGCAACCCAGTGTAACTTGAGGGCAGTTGTGCTATCTTCTTTGAGTTTAAGGAGTTACCATTGTAGACCATGTCTGCATTTCTTGGCATACCAGTATTATCAGTTGAAGGATGCTGTACCAGGGAAATTGCTGTGCCATGAAATGAGCCCTGGAATGTGGTTGAGCTTTGGTTGTGGTCAATATTGTCGACTGCTGCGGTTGTGAAAATGTCACCTCTTAATTTAGCTGGGCAGACAACTCCCTCTTGTTCATACCTTTCTATAACTGCATTTGATATTTCTGTAAACATTGACAAGTAGCGATCGCAGGAAATACATAGCCCCAGTTTAAAGAAGGCATCAAGAAGGGACCGATCTCTTGTTGTTCCATGGATCTTAAGAGCTGTGTAAATAGGCAGTGGACACTCTCTTCGTCTGATGTGATGAGTGCTGCCTGCGATCTCGAGGTCTTGAGACACTATTAAAAACAATCAGTCGGACGACTGACAAACATGCTTGGCTGTCTGAAGGGTCAGTCTGTGTGGTATAGCCTTTCATCAACATCGCAAGCAGTGTTAGCAGAGAGGGCAGCACAGAGGTTTTTTGATATTCTGAATTAAACGAGCCATTGAAGGAGTTCTTCACTTTCAAAACGTTTCTTTTCATAATATGCGCTGTTTTATTATGCGTCTGTATCCTTCTTCTTGACTTCACTCAGAACCCCACCGATTTCACTTCTTAACACCAACTGAACATCTCTTCCCTCTGTATGTGCACTAAGGTCAGGACATGCAGAAAGTACTCTCTCTTTTGATTGTGTAGCATGTACTTTTCCTAAAAATGCACCAAGCTCCTTTAGCGTACACGTATAGAATGCAACTAGATCAGATAGTGTAATTATTGCAGGTTCTCAAACTCATGACGCTCCTCAATATACGAAAGCAGCTCAGCAAAGGCAAGTTCTTCCATGTTGATTGTTGAATCATCGTCACAGACAAAGTCTGTACATTTCTGCTTTAACGGCCTTGCCCGGTTATAAAATCCAACCAGACATTTTGCATTGTATTTTGCCTCAATTGCAACCATGTCCCCTGCAGAAAGCTTAGTCATTAAGGAGCACCGCGCAGTCCCTCACATTTTTGTCGATATCAATAGTCGAGGCAGAATGCAAATTTTCAGGTTCATCCTTCTTTTCACAAAAAAGCATTGATATCGAGGATCATAACCTGCCTCACTGAATCGTCTTGCTTTGATTGGACTCGAGTAAGGTTTTTCTGGCAAACTGTCATCCTTTTGCACTTCCGTTTTTTCACTCGCAACGATCTTTCTTTTGCTCAGACGTTCTAGCTTTGAGCTATTGAAACGATCTCTACAGGATTTGTGCCAGGATGCCCTTTGATCAATTAGATTTTGTTGAAATTCAACGCTGTTTTTTCAGAGAATTCCAGTTTAATCACCTCAACTCCAAGATTCTTAAATTCCGTAAGATCTTGTACAAATCTGATATAGCCAGCACCGGAATCCTTTCTTTTTGAATTACCAGGACATTGTATAGTCTCATGAGTGCATCTCTGACAAAGGATACAGCGGGGCCAATCCATGGCAAATCGAATAGAAGCGAAGTCAAGATCAAGTTACTCTCAAGTTCCCCACGTGGTGATGGCCATTATGAAAACTGAGAGGGGACTGGGGTTGAGAGGAGAGCTATTTTGTTATCCTCTTGCATTTGCGTTTTCTTTATCAACCCTAGGCAACATCATTTGTTGATTTGAAAAATATTTATAACTTTTATTATTGGTTTGTGATTTGTCACTCTGTAATTTTTTATAAAACTGTCAAGCAAACATATCATTTCATAGGTATCCTAGCATCAAATACAAAATGTATATTTGCTTAAATACAGCGTTGAAAGTGCGATCTTTTAGGGCATAATTCAAGAGGAATGAATGACACTTTTTTTGATCACCACAAAAAGGTTCTATATGAAATTGTCCAAAATTATTTAAATCAAGCATCGTTTTGATACTTGGCCTCGTTCCCATGCTCTCACTCAGAGGGCTTATTATACCAAACATTTTTATTCTTTAGCTAATATGTGATTCTATAACTTTAATAACAAAATATCAAAACTTGTGATGACTGGTCATGCTTTTTTCATTAAGCCTCGTTTCCATGCGCACATGCGCAGTTCCTGTCTCCTGGGCCTTATATCAAGTAGCACTATATCAGAGATTGTTGCCCTTATGCTTATTAGTGATTTTGCCTAGTTTCATGCTTTAATCATCGAGATGCACAATTCCGGATTTTTTGGTCGATTTTTTGGTTACGCCTTTAACATGTTTCTCCGGAGCGCACCAAGCCCCTTTCAACTTCCAACCTGCTTTAAATGCTATGAAAAGGCCACATTGCAACAAACTGCACGAATGCAAAACTTTTTCGTTTCAACCAATCACCCAACTCTTTTTCGTCAGCTTCAACAAAGTCAAGCCCCTTCCGCGGCACAGTTCCATGTCAGCCCTCACACCAGCCCCCCTTGTCGTGCCTCACAATCATCACCCTACTATAACCATCTCTCCAGCACCTACTGCTGCAACTTCAAAAAGAGAACGATTGCACAAACCCAAACTGCTCACGCCCACACAAATGCAATCGCCGAGGCAGCGGGAAAACCACGCCCTGCATCAGCTTGCTCGTTTACTAAACCTCAATTTTAAGCCATTGTCGGCTGTCTTATCCACTCCAATAAACATTGTTTCCTTTGCTGCTGAACTTGTATCTCATCCTAACCAAGAGTCTGTCTCAACCTTTTACAACATGGCTTTGATATCGGCTATACTGGACCTCTGTTTACTTGAAGTGCCCCCAATCTTAGCTCAGCTAGCTCACACCCTTATATCTTAACCAATTGTATGATTACAGAATTGAAGACGGACACACGACTGGTCCTTTTCTTCACATGCCACTTGCCAATTTTTGAACTTCTCCAATTGAAGCTGTACCTGAAAAGAATATCACTGCATTCCGTATGATAACCGACCTCTCTTCTCCCCAAGGTTCATCTATTGATGACTATATCACACCCGAAGACTCAACTGTTCATTTCACTAGCTTCGATCAAGCTACTTTAATGATTTCACGCCTTGGTAGAATGATTTCACGCTCTATTGGCTAAAGTATGTAAGATTGCTTTTCGTATCTGCCCTGTCCTTTTTTTGTTGATCTACGTCTCCCCTTTGGCCTTCGTTCTATAGTTAATAGGCGACAGAGGAGATTGTGCAAACTACCGAACTCTGGCTCTTTTTCTCGCACGAGAGCAAGATTGTTATACACATTATACTGCAGCGACTCAACCAAGCCTGCGCGTTAGAGATAAATGATTCGCATGGATTCCTCGCTGGCAAATCGACCATCGACGCGATCTTCAGAGTAAAGGGGTTAGCCCAAGCCTACTTAGCGGTCAAAAAGCAGCTGCATTTCGTATTCGTTGACTTCAAAAAAGCGTTCGATTCCGTCAAGCACGACAAACTTTTAGAAATCCTGCGCCGCCTGCACACGCCTGAAGATGTGGTGAGACTCATAGAAGAACTGTACGGTAAAGCCAGCGGCCAACTTTTATGGAAGGGCGAACGTACTGGAATCTTCACCACACCTGTTGGAGTTAGACAAGGTTGCCCACTGTCAACCCACTCTTTTCAATATCTACACGGAAAGCATAATGCTAGAATGGAACCGGAGAGTGGCAGCGGCGAACATTCATGCACCAGATATCAATGGAATCCCATCAATGGAGCAAAGATACGCCGATGACTTGGTGCTGGCTGCGCTCTCAGCACAAGACGCCGAAGCGATGCTGCGTATCCTAGGTGATATCTCGGGGGAGTATGGCTTGTGCACTCATCCGAGGAAGACCGAGTACATGGTAGTTGATGCAACGGCGCCGCGACTTGATAAGACCATCACCTATCACGGCACCCCCCTAAAACGCGTGAACAGTTTCGTATATCTCGGCACAACATTGTGCCATGATATGGATGACTCACAGGAGATACACATGAGGATAGCGATGGCGAAAGCGGCATTGGACAGGTGCAGCTACATCAAATCAGCACGAGTGTCATTCGAAGTAAAGCTGCGTCTGGTGAGGGCCCTCATCGCGTCAAAACTAACGTATTGATGTGCGACGTGGTCAATCAAGGCAGCCGACAAGTCGCGACTCGATAGTTTTGGGCGAAGCATCTGGTGAAGAATACTTTGCATACACTGGACCGACCACGTTACAAATGAGGAACTTCATCATCGTATCGGAAACAGATGGTGTTTCTCTGCTGCTACGGCGATGGAGCGCAAGGCCTCGTGGTTTGGTCATGCTGCAAGCCAAGGAGGCTGATGCTGCTATTGATGGCGCACCGAATGGTATTAGGCCACCTGTTGGCAGACCGAGGACGAGATTGGCCGGTGATGTGAAGAAATGGAGTGGAAGATCGGTGGAGGATATGCGCGAGATGGCCATTCAGCGGGAACCAATCACACCAAGAGAGACACAACTAGTGACTTACATTCTGAGAAGTGGGCGCAAACGGGCCTCAGGGCTTACGACGTTCAGATGATGATGAACTACCTCCCTTGCTCCGTTTGTTCAACTTTACACAGATACCTCTCAAGAATGATTTGGTATGTTTTTCCACGGCAAATGGATCTCAGAGTCATGGCCAGTTAAATTCAATGGAAAGAACTTTACCCCATCTTCCTCTCCTGCTTTATATGGGGAAATCGTTTTACTGGCAAGCGACTTTTGTTCCACTGCAACAACAACAAGTATGTCCTTGACATTTGGCAATCAGGAACTTCACATTGCCCAATTATATTGTTCTTAATTTGCAAATTATTTTTCCTTGCGGCAACTGCGCAGTTTAATATCAAAATCAAACACGTTGTATAAGTAATACTATTGCTAATTTCCTCTCTCGTCTCGTCCTACACGAACTCTACAACCTGATACCAGCAGCAGACACACATCCGACAATAATGCCACCGGACGCATGGGATACCCCTTGATAGATGTGCAGATAATCTTGAGAGGTATATTCGCATTTCTAGTTCTGTAGTACAACAATTTCCGGGCTTGCTGGCTTCTCCCCTCCCCTTTTTCTTATATTTGAGCTAATTTACTAGCGGCTTGGGTCCTTGATTTGGCATAATTTGGCAATTTAACCGGGCCATTTTTTAGCCATGTCGGTTTATTTTATTCAATTACTTACTCACTTCTTTTTCTTTGTATTTGCCAGACCTATTATATATATATATACATATTGGCTGAGTTATTCGTTAAAATGTTGTCTGTTGTTTATATCATACGACCCCACATGCGCCATGCATCATACATACGCCAAATATACTTGTTTACTTTTGTTTTCTCTGCTGTGGTCGCCACGCATTTAATAGCTGTTTACAAAGCCCTCTTGAAAGTGGAAAAGACAGCAAAACCATGAAGGGAATTTCATCAGACTTTTACTCGAAGCCAAAGGATATTTGCGCATTCAAAACTAAATAAAGCAAACAGACGTTCGAGGCTTTGGAAGTGTCAACGATTTTTTAAAAATACTCAATCGAGGCCTGCTGAAGTATAGTGGAAGTGACTGGACCAGCCAAATGAAGATTTGTTTTAGATCAAAGATGGCGAGGTCAGGGGAAGAAAGTTTACAAAAAAAAATAGATTTTGACACTGCTCAGTGGGGGCAGAAGCCCAGGTGTGAATCGAGGGGAAAACAAAAGAGCGCCGAGGGCCAGAGGGAGGCGCATGAATAATGAAAATCGTGATACAAACATACGTACATTTGCGTGTTATAATGTAGACTTGCACACTATGGCACTGCCCAGCGCCTCCGATCAAGCCAAGTCTTGTCTCGGAGGGATGGCTTTTGATAAAAGCAATTTCGACTCTAGCAGTAGCCCCTTGTTCGCCTAGTTCCAGCTTACTTAGTTCCTGTGTCGTTTTCATCCTGGCAGATCACGTGCATAACCTACAAAGTTGAGGTAAGCATTCTTGACAGCTGTCATAGCGACGATGGATCCATTGACATTTGGAAGGCACTGGACAAGGATCACAGAACTTCTTCCTTTGTTTTCTCGCAGTGGGAAGACATAATCGAAAGCAGTTTTTCACAAATGCCTTTTCAATGTCGAAAGCACAGCATACCCAAAACAGGGAATTTCATCGGATTTTTACTCGAACACTCGAAAAAATAAAACAAAATTAAGCAAACAGACGTTCGAGGCTTCGCAACCCGCTAGAAGGAGAGACCTGAAGTTATACGGAAGTAGTTGGAGCAGCCAAGATCGAAATTTGCATTCGATCGAGGATGGCGAGGCCCGTATAAGAAAGTTTACACAATAAAATAGATTCGACATTGCTCACCCATTGCTTGAAGCCTAAAAACAACAGCTACTGTGAGAAGAGAACGAAGACGACGACAAACTTCTACGTTTCAATTTGTCTGATTTTCAGATGCGACTTTAGAAAATATCGAACTGGGCTTCTTGGTGCAAGGGAGCAATCGGTCTTGCCACGAGGTTTAGAAAATTGAATTTGGAGTAGCTGAGTACCCTATAGAAAATGCACCATTCATACTATGATTAAATGCATCTTAAAAATTGTATTTCAAATTAACTACAAGAATAAAAATCGTGTCACTCATACGTTATCCACGCTCCCAGATTTCCTTGTCTTGTTTTTTGTGTGTGAACTTATGGCAAGGCATCATGTTGCAGAAATGTTTATCACTTCGCTTCTCACATTTAGAATCTAGGAATGGAGGTAATGTGAAAAACCGATGAAAAGAAAAAGCACTGAGCATAGATACGTTCCTGTAAAGTACGAGGATGGGTCAGATCTTCTACGATGTATCACACAGAGCTTACAAATATTTGGATATTTCGGTAATATTTGCAAAGTTTTGCTTGATGTACATTTATTTGTGCAGCTTTTCCCAGGAAAAGCAAAATCTTCCTTCGTAATGAGCGTAGCTTCTTTTTTTGACATTTCAAATAATGCAGTTCTGGTAAGTTTTTATAAATAAATAATTTTAAACTTCCAGAATCTCAACACAGACAGATCTTTTTCACCTTTATTTCACTTTTGATTTTAGCTTCTTCCTCCTCTAATGTTTATTGAAGTCATATGTGTTCTGATTTGAAGTACGAAAATGTCTTTGATCTTAATACATTATAAGAATTTGAAATTGTTCCCCATAGATATTTCACGTAACAAGCATATCCAGTTTTGATTTATTATGCAATGGAAGTATAGCAACAAAGTTTCTGAAATTGATTTCTGGCATAGCTACGGCGAATTTTTGTCAATTGATGAAGAGTAACAGTCCCTTCTTCACACGTTCAAACCTACTATTTTTCGACATCGATTTTAAGGATATTTTGATATAACCACTTTACGTCACAAAATCTGGCACTTAGCGGTCTCAATGCGCTTTTACGGCTACAACTTTTGGTCAGAGCAGGGGCTCGAAAATCCCTGTTAGAGAAAATTGGCTCCTAAATGCAAAAATTAAGTTCCCCACCGATATCGGCGATTTTTTTTTATGCGTCGGGAGAATAACATTTCTCGCGTCATATGCACTTTAACAAGCCTAGAAGCTAAATATGCAGTTATACACTTTATGCATTAAATATCTTCCTAGTAGGGAAACAATTGCCGCTTAATTATGAACATAATTTTTTTAATTTGTCTCGGTTTTAGGTTTTATAGCATTTACTCTCCACACACTGATACTTCAGTTGTGGAATTGCAGTTCTACTTTAGCGTCCTTTTCCCCCCAAACGTTTTATCCAGAATCACACCAAGCAACCTTTATTCTATTCTGATTTTGTCAATATTTATAAATTCCATGTTCTTTTCATTTCCAGATACTATTGCTCGCGGCATCGCTTTTCAGTGTCTTGATGGCAATTTTAACAATACGATCACAAGCATGTGGTAGCTGTATTAGATGCATAGTCTCATATCTGTACATCAGACTTTTATATAAAGAGATCAGTTGGGTAGCCGTCAAAAAAGTGAGGCTCTGTGACCCCCACAATCAAGAATAAACATAAACGGAATCTCTTCGCGCATAATTCAAAACTATAAAGACTATCCATGAATATAGCAACTAAAGCAATTTAGGTATGAAGCAGTATTTGGGTATAAGCAAGTTCAATTACACCTTCTGTTAATCAAGCAATTAAGGTTGTTGTATAGTGAGATTCATAGCAGCTTTTGATAATCCTTTAATAGGAGGTAGTTTTTTTGTTAAGATATCTCCAAATTTGCTATACTCTTGTTGTTCAGTATTTCAATAAGGTAGCCATCAGGATCTTTGATAAAAGCTATGCCTTTCATTTTACCTGGAAAAAGAATTTATTTAGCTTTGTATTCCAAGCGCAAGGTAGTAAAGCAATTTTTGCTCATACTTTTGTTTTATTACCCTAGACTAAATAGTAAACAAATAAAAACAAGAGAACAAACAGCCACATGTAAATAAAGAGAATAATCAAAGAAAAGGAACGAGGGAATGCAAACAAGGAATGGGAATAAAGTTGGATGAAGGGGATGGAATATGTTGGGTATACAGGTAAAAATCAATGTAGACCCTTGTAGAGAAATGAGCGAATATGAATATAAATAACAAATTAAAGGTGCCGATATCCAGCAGATATAAACCGAAAATTGTAACTAGATAAAATAAGGGAGTGATAAGATTAAGAATTAAATCAAATATAGATTAATTGGTGATGGACATATATGGTCGTGAAAGGTTTAGCGGTAGGTGGTTTTCATAAATGATCTTGGCCCGGGTCTAAGGAAATAAATGACGCCCAGCAAAATGGAAAACTTTGGAAAGAACGATGCAATGTGAGTGCGCAGTCTGCAGCAAACGGGGAGAGCGAAGGATAATACTTAATACATGGGTGTATCGAAGCAGCAAAAGGATCTTTAACAAATAAAGGCTTATTAACTCTATGAAAGCACGGCTATTGTTATTTCCTTGAGCTCCGGTCAAATATGGTCTTGTCATAATAATCTGGAATGGTCTAGATTTCATTACGAAAGAACGAAAGGAAAAAAAAATGGAAAAATCTCCAAAACAAATATGCCTTAAAAAACTTACTTTAAGAAATTAAACTGGATTTCGATTTTAAATTTTAATAAAAATCCATCAATTAGCATAACCACATAAGAAAGAATACTACCTTCATTGGGCTTTTTCACAAAAGTAACGCCCAATGATTGAAATCGCTCACATGCCTTGGCAACATCAGGGACCATTATTCCAATGTGCCCTAAGAAGAAGATTAGCAATATCAAAGCTTAGCATTGCCTGTGACCTTACATCAAGATTAGCATGCTAGTATGGAGCATAACAATAAACAGGTATCAGGTGCGAAAGATTTGCTATCCAATTTGATTGAGAGCTTATTAGAAATATAATAAACTGGTCGCAGGTCCTAAAACCTTTGCTTCAGATTAACTCAGTGAAAAGGATATCCATTAAGAGTTTGATAATTTGGCAACTTCACGTCGTAGTACAATCGTGAAATTTGACACAGTGCTTGCACGAAAATGGCACCTCTTCATAATATCTGTGCAATGGTGGATGCGTTGCGTGTACTCGAAACCAATTAACAACTTTTGTCACAATCAGTGTCTCTTTACAGAAAACAATACATCGTTATGTTCAATAAATACATTTTTTTTGTTTGCCACTTCATTTTCGAATTTCTAACTAATCAAAAGTAAAGGTACAAAAGAAAGGGGGAGGGGGAGGAGGAGGAACACCAGCCCCTAGTCTTTCTAACTATTTGAAAAACGTACTAACGCAGGTTTAGCCCATAATAACAGGGACTAAACTAAAAGTGCACATGACACGAAAATTTGTATTCGCTCAATTTATCAAACAAACATTGAATTTCCATTTCGGAGCTAGTTTTGTCAAAAAATAGGGTTTTCTAAAACTCTGGCCTAAAAGAGTGCCAACAAAAACTTAAAGCGTTTGCATCAAAATGTTCTTTTCCAGTTTTGTTCTTCTCATCGAGAACCTTCAAGAAATCTCAGGTCTGAACGTGTGAATGTGTAGCAACGTAAACAAACAAACATTGTTACCGAGCAACAGCTTTCTTTTCTTTATTTGTAAATTGTTTACTTTCTCTGTAATTAGCACCTTATTTCTTTTAACTTTTCTTTTCTTAGCAATACCCTGTATTTAGCATAAATACTGTTGTTATGTAAAATATAGTTCAGAGTTCAGTTATTGACATAAAAACGCAGATCGTTTCTCTCTATCTGGCTCCGTGTTCTCTGCACGTAAAATAAGCAGTTGTTGGAAACTACGTTGGACGTTGGATGATTATTTTAGTGAGCACAAATCTCCGTTCCTAAAAATTTACCGTCACCCTTTATCAATTGGCACAAATTTTGCGAATTTCGTTTCGATCACCAAGGTGACAGGAAGTGCCAGAAACCAATGTTAGAAACTTTTGTCATATATTTACATTGCAAAATATATCAAAAATAGATAGGCCCATTACGTGGGATACCTTGCAACTTCATAATATTAACATGTGGCCGGACCAACATTATTTGCATAAAATGCTTATTTTTAAATACTTATAATAAATTAAAAACATTTTCCTACTTCAAATCAGAGCATATGGCTGCAATAAATGTAAGGAGCAGGCTAAAACCAAGAGTTAAAATACTGTTCGTATAATACTGTCTACTAGAACAACTGTCCGTGTCGTTAAGAGTCTAGCATTTAAAAATTATAATATGAAACAAACTTACTTACCAGAACTTTACGATTTGAAAAGTCAAAAAAGAAGCTGCAGTGGTTTCGGAGGAAGATTTTGGTGTGCTACCGACTTTTTCACGTGAATTTTTCTCCCTTCCTGGGTTCTGAATTTGAGAGTCAAAACACGAAAACATTTCCTCAACACGATGCTCTGCCCTCAATCACACAAAAAAAAATAAGACAAGGAAATCAGCTTTCGTGGAAAGCTCATGATGACTGACATGATTGCTATTCTTGTAAATAATTGCATATACAATTTTTAGCATACATTGAATGAATTGTGTATTTTTCATAAGCAACCCAGCGTATCCAAATTTATTTATCCAAACCTCGATGGCGAGACCAATTGCTCCCTTGAACTTGCCCCAAGAAAGCCAGTTGATATTTTTCACAATTATACCTGAAAATCAGAAAAAATCAATCTTTCACATCACATGTTATGCTAGCATTTGCGCCAAAACTGCAGCCAATACTGGGCTTTCGAAGCTTCTACGTGAGGGAAAACAAATTCTAGTCTAGGCCTATATTTTCATAATCTAAATAACGTAAAATATGGTGATGCTGTATGAATTTTGCTTCTACAAAGAACGCACAGAAACGATCTTACTTACCAAATACTCATAAAAATAGTTCCATGACATCGATCTCGTACTTGGCCGTATTTCATCTTCATCCTCTACTCTGTCTCAGGCCATTCCATCTGCCCTCTCCTCAACGCAGCGTTCTGTCTATGAAACCAGTCTATCGTTCTGGTAGGGTAAATATTGCCCACCAGTTGCACCCGCAAGTTTACCTTCTTCATTTTTTTCCAAATTCGAAAACGTTGGGTACGAAGATTCGCTGCCAGGCATTTTTAAAAGCATGAGAACAAACTACTAGCCGTACTTATCCTTGTTGAAACCGATCTAACTTTCTTCATGACTCAAACATTTTACGTCATTTCCGCAAAACTCGACCCAATCTTTACGAAGTATTTACTTTTAGAACGTTTAATGTTGATTTTGTGATCAACACAATCGAATTAGTTAAATAAGCAAATACAATTTTCGTGTCATATGCACTTTAAAGATACTTGGGATTTCGATCTCATTTCTAATAAATCGTAGGGTTGTGTTGTGAATAACTATACTGACTATGGAATAACACAGATATGATCACATCACGTAAATTATAAAAAAAATACCGTATCCTCTTGGCTCTGAATTTCCATTATGATAGCAGAACTTTTCATCTTTTTCTGTACCCCAATTGCTAGAAAGATTTTCAGAATTTTAACTTAAGACGCGATAATATCTTAAATAATGATAAATTGGATGGCAGTTTTGAGAAATGCAAGAATTGCAGTAATCCAAATAGTGACAAACAGAAATTAACCATCAGACTTGTAGCAGTAGATGACCACCAAAATAATTACTTTTGATGAAAAGAGAAAGAAAAAAGCAGGGATGATTTTATAGAAGGCAAGCAGATCGGCTACTACTTCAATCACCCAAACACTTTACCGCATATTCGCGATGTTATCGACGAAATTGTGCAAGAAAATTCGAGAGGACTCTTCGTCTGGAATAACCATTTGAAAATCAGTTTTTGGTAAAAAAAAGTGTCCCAGGGTCTGGGCCCGAATCGGTGGAAGTGGCGTAAAGTGTTTGACACGATCTGAAACTTGTTGTGGAGAATATGTAGGAATATGAGAAAAGTGCTAGGCTAAAAGATGTCTGGCAGCGATTCCAGCGCTTCAAATGCTTTACGTAGCAAGTCAAGCAAAGAAGAACAGCCCCTGGATGCAAATGGAGGGCAGTTTTTGCCATACCAGAATGTACGCTTGTAAAAATGGCGCATAACACGTCGGACGGTGATGATGATCAAATAGGCCTAGAAGATGATGATGGTATTCGTCCATGATAGAAAAAAAAGATAGTTTATGATGGAAAAATGAAATTGAATGAATGGTCAATAATTTCCCCGTTATGTTAAGTCTCTACTACACTTTTCCCCATGGACTAGTTTGAAATAACGCATTGTACCACTGTTGTTCGATTCATTTATCATGCAAACTTTAGTATGCAGTATTTGACGCTCTTCAAGTTTTAATAAATGGGCAGTACAATTTAAAGTTAACTTGTGTTAAAAATAGGATAATCATGCACATTCGATTCATGTTATGTTCTTTTTAGGTAAACTGTAACAAATTCCTTACCGAACATCTCGTCAGTTTCCTCGAGAATACAGATGCTGCCGAAAAGTTCACCGAGCTACTGGGGTAAAATCTATTATTTTATAAATGGACGCAATGGATGAAATCACAAGAGATTGTAAATTTCCTAATTTTGTGCTGTTGTTTTCTAGGTTTTGTTTAAAATTTAATATTTATAATTTGTGTAAATTTCATTTCAAGTGATAAATGTTGTTTATGATGACAAGTCAGCCTTTGATATCCACATGTGTTATTTGCAGCTTCCCCTATTACCTAAATGCAAGCTCTATTGTACTATAACAATAAATTGATGGACTCGCCATTCTTTTTTCACGCTGCCTTATTTCCTGTTCTGTTTGACAATAAACAGTGCGGTAAAGGATTCGTTTTGTGTTGGTAGTATCGATCCAGGATTCCATTGATTCAAAATATTTTGAGCAAAGAAAGGGTCCGATTGTGTACACCGATGGCTGAAAATTTCCACGATGCGTTTTTAAAAATCAAGTTCATTGCCCTAGAATATTCAAGACTTCGGAAATCGATGCAGTGCTATGCCAGGCATATGAGTGTTATTTTAACAACTTTGGCCACCTGATAGGCCAGGCACAAGTTTCCACTAGGCTTTTCCATGTCTAAGGAAATGTTAGCAACACGGGACTCAAGACGACTCTTATATTTTAAACGATGTGTAAGTTTGTTTCTCTATCTTATGATAAATGCGCACTGATTTGAAGTGACTTGAAGAAGCAAATAGCCACTGAGACGATCCAGTCGACCTCATTATTACCCTGTCTCTGGCTACTGGCTAAAACAAATTTTATGAAGGATAAAGGAAATTAGGATCTAAGGCAAAGCAAATGAAATTATTAGCAGCAGTTAGGCAGAAATAACTCATGACTGATTTTATGAAGCAGCACGAAGACTTGAGCGTTTGCAAGAAGGACAGTCATTCGATGTCTTTGCAATAGATGTTTATTATCACATTTCCTGCTACGTTAGGTTTGCCATTAAATCCTGTCAAATTACAGAGGATGACAAAGGATGATTACATGAACCATGGAGAGGCTGATGTTATGGCAGATTTTTCCGAGCTGTATGCATAAAGATTTTCAGGAGGAAAGAAGCATTCTTCAGTCAATCAGCAGAAAACTCTGATAGAGTACATGCCTGTTCTGCCCAGCCTCCAAGCTTTTCCGTGTGGAAAAACTGCACTTAATGACATGATCGATAATATTGGATTCAATCATATGTTTGCGCATGCTGATGAGGATGTCTTTTCTAAACTGGTTCAAATCATTTGTAAGCATGGCAGCCAGGACAATAATCGTGTTGATGGGCGAATTTCATCAGGTGAGAGTCAGACAATGTTTGATCGACGAGCGACACGAATGCATGGGTTATAAGAACTGGTTAATAGACTCTGGTACGATATCAGCAGGTTCTGCCGACCAAGCTTTCCCAGGAAAGCACTAGCTACTATCGGTGTATGGGGGTTCTTAAAGCATTTGATACGGCTTCACTGGCGCTTGTGACCTCTTCGCAGAAATCATAAGCGCCAATGGAGTAAAAAAAGGGGTGACGTATAACCGTTGCATTTCTTCATGAAGTTTCTTCCATGTAAGTCAAAGAATTTGTGAAAAATCGTCTTGTCAATGGTAAAGAAGGTTTCTTTTCACCTATCAAGAAACTTAAGTTGCAAAATGGCATAGAAAAACCAAGGAAACACCAAATGCGGTCTCAATATTGGAAGAAGACCGTCAAGCCTTTGGGCTTCTGGTTGGCAGGCTGGTAGGCTGCATCTTTCAAAGAAGCATTTGCTTTTCTCTAAGTCTTGTTACTCCTGATGGTGCACTACGGCAAGGAGATAAAGCTGTTCTTCGTAATGTCAAAATCAAGGAGTCGAATTCACTTATTAGAGCGTTCTTCGATGCACTAATCCTCCCCATGATGGAAAAGCAGCACTAAAGCCATCAAAAGACAGAAGAGAGGTGAGTCATCAAGGCAGGTGCATATACGAAGCGTAGAGCAAAATATTGTCTGGACTTTCTCGGCCACAGCAGAATTGCCCGGGCGTTGTGAGTTTTGAAAAAAACTAGGGATAGAGCTTTCTGTGTAATGTTCTTGAATTTGCGAATGGTTGTCCAAAGTTTTCCAGCAAAAAGATGAAGTTAATACTGCAAAACAGTCCAAAACAACGAAAACAACTTTTTTTGCCTGACTACAAATCCCAGAATGCATTGCGCGCCAAATGACGCTATTAGGAAACGTTCTATTGGCCAGTTTACATGGCCTTAAATGAAATAAAATGAAGGTCAGAAATGACAGAAATGAAATGAAACATAATTTGCATTTTATGTCACAGGTGAAAGGAAAACAATTTTCAAGCTTCGGGCAAAAATTCTAAATTAGAATGCTACAAGTAGCCCTGCATTTTATTTTCATCTGATGCAGGGGTGGCCGGCAATGGTATTAACGTTATTAGTCTAATACCACTTTTTTCAAGAAATAAATGTTAAAAAGTTATTCAGAGATGTTTTCAGTTAAAACGTCGAAATTTCTTTGTGAACGATAGCGATTCCTCGATTCTCAGGGTTTTTTATTCCTGTTATCAAATTGTGATATCTGCTTTTCGGCTTGTATTATATTGAAGACACGTGATAATTACCGCTGGCACTTATCTCATTGTTGCGTTTTCTAAGCAATATCTCACGTTATTAGTTTCTCGATTCTAATAACTTGGGATGCGAAGGCCATTATTTCAACACTGCTAAGTGACGTCGTTTCTATTATTTTACTTGCTTCAAATAAAGGGCTCTAGCAGCCACGTTATTAGTTTTGGATTTCTAATAATGTGGCCAGTTCTTCGTTGTATACGCTGTTCTGTTGTTTTACTGATCTTCAAAAATGAACCGTGTTTCGGGAAACCAAAGAAACGAGAATCGATGGGGTGTTCAAAATATTTTTTTCTTTGATATCAACACAAGGAAGACTAACACACGAACAACGTCTTCGGCTAAAAGAAGATGGCAGACCTTGTCCAAAAGTCATTATAAAAAATAGATCGAGTGACACTGTTTACGAGACATTTCTCTGGATATGCGGAGTAGAGGAAAGAACACTTTTTTCTGTTGGCCCTGTTTAGTTGTTGGTGATTTGTCAACGGTGAGTTTTAAAAATGTTTGTGAAAATGTGTTCTTTTTTAACACTCGGGTGAAACGATTGGGAAAGGGGCAGGGTTATCCACGTTATTAGAATCTCGATTCTCGTAACGCACTTTTTTGGTGGCTTAACATGAAAGGCAATAAGCCACTAGATATCTGATGGGTTCAAACGGCCGTTGGCCTTAATCTCCCCGCCCCTAGTTTATTTAGGCCTTTAAAGCTCCTAATCTTTTTGGTACGATTGAGGCATATCATTCTGATACAGGATACCTTTTTGAATTCAAGAGATTTTAACATTAGATTAACATTCAACAAAGTTACCAAGTAGCTAAGTTACGCATATACACACTGACTTTAAAATTTTCAATCATAAGGCCTACAGATCTGCCTTTATTTTCAAGATTTTCAAGACTGTTTTTCCGAAAGAGCATTATGGATATTCTAAGTTCGCTATCAAGCCTCTATGAAGCACATAACCAACCATACTGCCAAGAAGCTCCTTGGGAATGTTGATGTTGCGTGTGCCTTTGATGAATCAAGGCAGAGAGAAGTTGCTCGACATAACCACACTGCGTCTCGCTTCTCAAAAATGCTGGAGCACCATGCCGATGTCGCCGTTTTTCTTTCAGCTCAAGGTCTGGCATTCCGTGTTCATGATGATTCTTGAGCTGTTGGAAATACTGGCCGACTTTAGTAGCGATTTGCGTTCTTTCTTGGATAACGACCGAATTACTTACACATCGCACGGACCCCAGAATGAGCTGATTGAATGCATTTACGAGAAATTCAAAGAAGAAATTCAAAAGCGGATTGACGCATCCACATTTCTGGCGGCTATGATGGTCGATACTAGTGATGTGAGTAATGTTGAGCAATCTGCTGTCTCTGCGTCTTGTTCACAATGGAGAGGTAGAAGAGCACTTGTTGGGTTTAGTCAACGCTTCTGCCGACGGCCTTACCGCTATCATGCTGAAGACGCTTGAGGGCTATAAGGTTAAGCCTGCTACTTGCAGCGAAAAGGTTGTAGGACAGTCTTATGATGATGCACCTACGATGAGTGGCAGGCTCAATGGAGTTCAGAAACAAATTCAAACTTATTATCTTGCTGCCTATTATAGCCACTGTGTGGCTCATAGACTGTCAAATTGTGCTTCACGATCTGCAATGAAAATTGACAAGATTGCAAGGTTTTTGACACTGTTGACAAGCTGATCACTTTCTTCAGAAGTAGCCCAAAGCGCACAACAAACCTTGGCCACAATATGCCAAGGCCTGGAGATTTGACGCTTACTACGAGGATCTTGGGACAGCTCTGCGCAACATGTCACATGATTCGGAAGAAAAGGGAGAAACTCAGGCAACAGCAAGGGGTCTCGGAATTAACATCCAGAAGATTGATTTTGTATATTTCCTGAAGCTGTACCGGAAAATATTCAACTACTGCACCCCAATAATTACGGTGATGCAGAAACCTGCACTTGATGCTGTTCAGCTAAGGTCGATGGTGGATGATTTTCAAAGAGCATTGGCTGATTTTAACTATACGCAAGTTTGGGATGATGCACTGCTTGCTGACCCAGATTTTCAAACAGTTCGCGCAAGGGATGGATGAAGCGGAGGAATGGAGCAGGGAAATGACAAGCAAGAAAGCTGGAAAAAGAATTTGGAAACTGTAGCAAAACAGGTCACGGACAAATTTTCAGAGCAGATCATCTGGCGTTTTGAAAATCTTGAAATGTTTAGATGGGTGGAATTAATGCACCCCGCAGAGGAGGAAGAGGAGGAGCAGGCTTCAGCTGTGGAAGAAAACGATTAATTTGAAATGCAGAACACAGAAGGCATTGATAAAAATCGTGTGAAAGAAGGAGCCGCCACAGTGCAGGACCTGTTGTCCATCATTAAAAAAGCGCAACTTGAGGAAGCTCCTCAAGCAATGACATTATTGAAGCTCGCAGCAACAATATCACTAACAAGTGTTCACTGCGAGTGAGTATCTAGCAGGATGAAACGTGTCATTTCTCCCTCACGTTCAAGCATGAAGCAGTGCTGGAAGGAACATCTTGTGATGTTGCAAGTTGAACACAAACTCTTGCGATTGCTTACAATAAACCCTTTTCTTAAAAATAATGTAATTTCTAGGTTTAAATCCTATAATCGTCGTCGTTTTGAGCGGTTTTCAAAAAAGTAATCACCGCAGTATCATAAGCTTGTATTTTTAAAATAGTTAATAAACATCAGTCTTTAAATATATCTGATCAAAAACTATCCTGTTGGAATACATTCTTATCTGTGATGGGGAAAGTAAGAGGAGTAGTCTTTGGGGTATTTTGAATAAAAAAATATCAAACGAATTCAAATTGTCAGACTCTTGATCCCCCTAGAAAGAACTATATTCATTCTCAAAAGCGCATTTTCTTGAAATCTAGAGGGCTTGGTCGCAAAAATTTTTCCAGGGGTAAACCCCCGGACACCCAGCAAAACTAATACCACTTTCTATTGGGTCCCAGCCGCCCCTGAACAGATGTGGAACACTTGTAGGAAGAATGAATAAGTAACAATATGCAATATTGGGGATTTCCCGAGTCAAGTGGCGACGACTGAGAGCTGGCCTAAAGCGCAAGTCTAAATATCTACACATCATATAAAGTATAATTTCTGTGTTGAATTTTACACCGCTTACTCCCCGTTTAGTGAAATTTTGGTTTGAAAAACCTCCACGAACGATCGGGTTTTTCAAAACCTTGCAAGTTGGTTTGTGCATGTTGTGCATATCAATATTAATTTTCGTGGAAGTTAAATAATCTTAGTAAGGATTCAGTGCTTATAAGTTTGAAAGCTTAATCACTCTTGTACACAACTTCTAATCAGTCGCACCCCATTCAAATTGTAGCCACTTGTTATTTGCAAATCATGCAGGTAAGTGTAGCAAGCATTATAATCGAAACCAATGGCCTCAATTTTATCGGGCAACCCAATTGATTACAGTAACTGTGCGAGCATGCGCACACATTGCACGCGAAATGCAATCACCCCACACCTATCTAACACGGAATTACCATTTAAAAAGCCATCAGCCCTTGTGAAAAGTAGCAAAGAAATGATGTTCTGTTTGAGCCATAAATTACTGTTTGGTTACTATCAATCTACTATTTCAAATCATATAAGAAAAGATAGACCATACTGTGTAAGCTCCAATGTTCCCTTTCTGGAAAACACCCATTCGGTTCTTGCTTCTCCATCGTCAGGTATGTCACTCTTTTTCTCAAAACCCATAAAATAGACAGTAAACTTCATAGGAGCTACGTCCATTTTATTAAGCAATCTAAAAAAAATATAAGTTTTAATAGAACTATAAATATGCAACAAAAATTGAAGATATGCCTTTCTAGACCCTAGTTACTGCATGAGCTCGTGTTCTATTGCAATAGCTAGCCTATAGTCTTTTCTAAAGCAAATTTGCAGATCTTTCCGTGTATATGGATTTTTTACCATATTCCACAGGCCAACGTATTCTTTTTAACAACTCCTTGTGTTCGCGTCTTTGCGAGAAATAGGAAGTATCTACGCAGGATATCAAAATTACATTTATATTAAATGTAGATGACTTGCATGCATCTTGGCGTGTCTAGAGTTCCTTGTATAGAAGTTGTATATGCTCCTGTATCAACTTCAAACAATGCACATATAGCCCGTTGTTTATTATGATTGAACTTCTTAAATTCTTCTGCAGTAAAATTATCAAAAGGGATTTCTGTTGTCAAGAGAGATCGGTTTCAAGTTTTTCTATTGCTGGTCGGTGAAGCCATGACAGAAATTGAAAGCGTAGCCAAAACTATAAACCAATCAGGCATTTTTTATAACGCATAGGAAAAGACTGTGAGACAAAATTAAAAAATAACATGTAGGCTATCGAATCAGCTATATTTCTAAGCTTAATGCAGAGGTAGCTACAAGAATTACTTTTTCTATATTTTGTTGAAAAGCAAAGGCAAGGTTCAGTCAAAAACAATCTAAATAGAACGGAACTATAAAGGAGGACAGATCAAATGATATACGGTTTACCACAACTAACATGTGGGGATAATATGAGGCGTAAAGGGTGACAGTAACTTTAAGAAAGATGACAGATTTGATAAAACGGTATGGATCTCTCATGCCCACTTCAAAGATCCAATGAGCAAAGGTTACCGTTACATAAAAACAGTGCTCCTTGATTGTGGTGCCACAACAAATGTAGTGAAAGACATTTTGTGTTTCATCAATATGGACCCAAATTTTGACCCTGAAAAACATACCATTGAACTAGCTGATGGAAGCAGAATAAGAAATACTGCACAGGGAAGGGGAGATGCATGCATTAACCCAATGGACTCAGAGGGTAATGAGCGAGAGACATTACTAAAGGATGCTCTTTTTGTTCCAACATTCAAGCAGCTACAGGGCAAGGAGCTGATATCAATTTCAAGAAGAATTCAGCAGAATTCATCAGTGCAAATGGCACAAAATTCAATATTAAGAAGAGTGGTAGACTGTATTACCTATACGGTACCACCCACCCTTAAGGAATGGCATGAGATAATGGGTCATTTCAATGTCAACCACATTATCAAATTAGAAGGTATTGTGGATGGTATGAAGATAACATGTAAAGACAAATTTGAATAGAAGGCAAAATGACCCAGTACAGAAACCAAGATTCACATGCAAATGCACCACTCGAATTAGTCCACACTCACCTAGCTGTACCAATAGAGCCTGCAGAGAAAGATGGCTTCTGATATGTGATGTCTGTTGTAGATGATTACTCAGGTATTATAATGGTGTACTTTCTGAAAAAGAAGAGTGATGCCATCCAAGCAATGGAAAACCTTTTAGCAGATGTTGCATCCTATGGAACAATCAAAAGGCTGAGATGTGACAATGGAAGAGAATTCACAAGTGAGAAGTTCAAAGAACTGCTAGTAGTGAACAAAATAAAACAGGAAATGAGTGCACCTAACTCTCCTCACCAAAATGGAACTGTTGAAAGGTCCTGGAGATCCATTTTTGACATGGAAAGATGTTTGTTATTGGAATCTAATTTGCCAAAGTCTCTATTGGTGTATGCTGTGATGACCGCAGTGTATGTGAGGAATAGGTGCTATAACCCAAGAACAGAGAAGACAGCAAAGGAAGCATTCATAGGTGTTAAACCTAACAGTAGTAATATGAATACTTTTGGCTGTGTGTGCTATGCATATACACAGGATAAGTCAAAGTTAAATGCCAGAAGCAAAAAGGGCAACCGCAACCATAGTTGTTCTATGGCAACTGTACACTGTGTGTCTCAAATGCCGGGATTGCCATAGAACCACTATGGTCTTCCATTGGTTGATTTGAGCACTCTGCGCATGCTTGAAACCATTTCTTCTGTGAGAATATTGAGACATATATAAGTATGTATCAATATTCAATATATATAATTATGTCATTCATGAAAAAAAATATATATATATATATATATATGTATCAATATCTTCAATCCATGTATATATATTAATACTTATCTTTATCAAGAATGGCAACTGAAAACGAGACAATTTCATTTGCAACTCTTAGTTTAGTGCTGATGCACTCATTAGGAAAAACAGAGAGCATGTCTTTTCATTGAGTGTAGATTCTACATTATAATTGCTCTATACTTCGTATATCGAGCACTATTGTCAGGATAGGCGTCCTCAACTCGAGTTAAAAATATATCAATATCATATATATAGGGTCAAGTAGGTAAATAGAAATACTATAGCCTAACTAGATACTAGAATAATGAGAGATGGCAGGCAAAAAGCAGCACAGAGTTTAATTATTTGATTAAATAATACATTGATAGGCCTATATAATATAATATATAATCATTTATGCTGAATTATCCTGATTGCCACAAGTAAAACACAATGAAACTTTTTTGGTTGTGACATTCGGATCCATCTGTCTATCAAACTGGCCTAAGGACAAAATGCTCATAACTTTCTAACGCCCGACCTGCCATGCTCCAAGTTAGTTTGAGTAAAGAATTAAATGTCCCAGATCTCATTTTCATACTGCAAAATATTCGTCAATTTTGCAAAGGAGACCTTGGGTAGCCATTGGATGGGATAAGGATAATCGCAAACCAAACGCAAACTAGGGTCACTCAGTTTAAGCCTACCTCATGCCGAGTACGCTGGTGTAAAATTTCAGTGAAGCCTGGGGATCTTTAATTCTGTACATGGTTTGTTGAAAAATAAAATCTCGAGTGGCTTCATCTGGCTCAGTAAGTGAGGCCATCAGCTTTTCTGTAGATAGTGGGATTTCGCAGCCTTCTTCGGCCATTTTTGTCTGATTTTATGAATGTCGAAAAAACTAACAGAAAATTTGCGATCCTGTAGGGGCGTTTGTGTCTACATTACAGTCTTGAATTGAATTGCTGGACGCTCCGGCCCCCCAGTGAAGTTTTGAAAGGGGCGCCAAAGCTTGTGAAGGGCGCCCGGAAATTCATGAAGCTCGATCGAGTCATAGCTATCATCCAGCACCAAGTGGCAGTTGAAGGTTTCAAAGGTTGTCTTAGTCAAGGGCGCTTCCATAGGAATAGGCAGTCTGATCTTCAATTTGGAAATAATGTATTATTACTCATGCTCACATGACTGTGAGTTTATATTTATGCACACCGATTTGCAATCAAGACCGAGAGCGAGAACAATTTTTCAAATAGACCCAGTGGGGGGCAAGTACTTGTTAATCAATTCTGTTGCCAACTAGCTCATTCGTGAAATATTATTGCGGCAGTGTCATCATTAAACTTGCTGTCGTTTGGTTTCTTCCGTTTTCACTCAAGGCTTTTCAAAATTTAAATACTCAAGGAGGACATTCTGTATACTCTAAATAAAAACATACAATTTGAAATTCATTGACTCTGCAATACTACAGTATACAGTTGCCGTTCTTCGCTCACAGTTGCCTCTTCATACATAGGCTCGTCCAACTTTAGGTAAGTAAATATATAAGCTGAAATAATTTTATTAGTATGTGTAGTGAATTAAATATTGTAAATTTAGGCCTTCTTCTTCTTCTCTCTCTCAAGCTAATTTCCTCAAGCTCATTCAT